>LPNX010133832.1:200269-216699 GCA_001517045.1 Pseudotsuga menziesii
TTCTGGTCCTAAGTAGAGAGTGGTCAGCCAAATTAAATGGATATTTCGCTTCAGATTGGTCGCACCTGTGGTTGCCATACAAGGGGAGTCCAAACCAGATCAAGATTCTAAGAGNCAAAGCTTTCATAAGCCATATTATAAGAAAAGAGAGGATAAGGATCATTCTAATCCTCCTCCTCACAATGTTGCATCCATGAATATAACAAAGTTCGGCATGGATAATTTCTGCACTTTCCACCAACAGCTACACTCTGAAAAGAATTGTCCACAATGGATAAACTCTATGACGCTAGTGATGAATCAACTGCTGGATTCTAGGTTAACAGAAGAAGGAGATGAAGAAAGAAAAGAAAATTCTNCCATGGAATTATCAAGCGGAAGAAGTCGGCAATCCATCTGATACTCAGCCTGACCTCCTTCGATTCTCGCAGGCTGATGAGATTGATTGTAAAATAGTAGACTTAGCAGTAGGAGTAGATTCATTTTCAATAGTTAATGATCTTTGGACTTTATTTTTCGATGGCTCTAAGACATTAGAAGGGTCAGGGGCCGGCTGTGTCCTAATTGACCCACAGAAGAATAAACATTTCCTTTCATTTAGATTAGAGTTTGAATGTACTAATAATACAACTGAGTATGAAGCACTAGTGCAGGGACTCAAAAAAGCGATTGAAATGAAGGTAAGTAATTTAAAAGTTTTTGGGGATTCTGAAATTATTGTGAAACAAATCCAGAATCAAATCCACTGTATTTCTCCTCACTTAAAAGCTTACCAGAATGAGGTATGGNATGGAGACAAATGTGGCCACAAGAAGCCAAGGAACGGTTAAGGACGACAGTCTTATTCTTCCAAAGATCAGAAGGCTGCAGAGAAATGTTAAGAAGAAGTTTCAAAATAAATCCTTGGCTGATAAGATTCCAGAATTCACGATTACCAGCCAAAGTCCTAGACAGGATGATACAACAGCCAAGCCAAGTGAAGGAAATGCTGACAAACCACATCCAACTGGACAACCGATGAATTATGACATTGTGGAGGATTTGAAAAAGGTAAAAGCGAATGTTCCACTGTTCAAAATGTGTAAAGTGCCGCATCAGAAAGAGAGATTGTTGAAAGCACTTGAAGCATCAGATGACAAGCTACCCGCTGACAATCAACCTCAGGAAGAAGAAGAAATTGGAAAAACCAGTGTTGGAGGTGAGTCTAAAGCTAAAAATCTACCTTTCCTCCTAACGTTTGAAATTTTTAATCATAACGTACACAATTGTCTGGTAGATTCGGGGGCATCCATTAATGTCATGCCCATATCAGTATGTAAGAAGATAAATGGGCAGCCAAAGCCAACCACGTGGAGGGTGGTTCAGTNCGCAGTAGCTGACTTATTAGCCACTTCGGCCGCTAGGCTTGTACCCTCAAATAATCGATGTACTGTTGAATTGCTTTTCAGGCCTTCAGTACCTGATATGATTACCAACCTGCGGGTGTTTGATGATGACCAACAAATTATAGAATGTTTAACAAATGACGAGGTATTCAAAGGAGCGATTATTGATGATGAAGAACACCAGGCAAAGATGAAATTTGATAATTTCATTCCTAAAGGGGTCAGAACGTTAGAAAAGATGTTTGACTTGAATGAAAAGTTTAGGAGACCTGCCAACGTGAAGACTCACAGCTCAACTCTACAGTTCGAGTTGATAAATTTGGGGACTGAAACGGCACCTAAGTTCGTGAATCTCGGCAAATGCTATTTTCCGACAAAAAGAGACAAGTTCATCAGTCTATTTAAACAATACAAAGATGTCTTTGCCTGGACATACCAAGAGTTAAAGACATATGATACCAGCATCATCAAGCATGACGTTCCCATTAAAACAGGCATCAAGCCATATCAGCAACCTTTGAGGAAAATGCATCCGAAATTGGAACCGCTGATTCAAAGTGAAGTGAAGAAGTTATTGGATGCGAGAATCATCTTCAAAGTCAGACACTCTAATTGGGTATCAAATCTAGTGCCATTAAGGAAAAAGGTATGGGGAAATCAAACTCTGCGTGGATTTCAGGAACTTAAACCGTGCATCAGATAAAGATAACTATCCTATGCCACCCATGGAGCAGCTGCTACAGATGGTTTCAGGTTCTGAGTTGTTTTCATTATTAGATGGTTTCTCTGGCTACAATCAAGTATTAGTAGCTGAAGAAGACAGATTAAAGACAACATTCAGAACTAAATGGGGAGCCTTTTCCTATAGAAGGATGCCTTTTGGGTTGATTAATGCTGGAGTGACATTTCAGAGGGCTTTGGACATAGCTTTCCGTGGATTGATTGGTTGAAGTGTTGCAATGTACCTGGATGACATTACAATATTCTCAAAGAAAAGAGGAGAGCACGCTTTTCACTTAAGACATATTTTTGAACGCTGTCAGAAGTACGACATCACGCTTACTCCCAAGAAATGTGTTTTCATCGTCACTGAGGGCAAGTTACTGGGGCACATAGTTTCAAAAAAGGGTATATCTATAGACCCAGAAAGAATTAAGGCCGTTGAATAAATCCCCATGCCCCATAATAAAAAAGGAATGCAATCGTTTATGGGAACCATAAATTTTGTACGAAGGTTTGTGCCTGATTTCGCTCAGACTGTCAAACCACTACAGCAGATGGTCAAACAAAATGCACAATTTAAGTGGACTGATATTGAGAAGGACGCTTTCAGCAAAATTAAAACTGCTGTTGCACACGCTCCCTCCTTGAAAAGCCTCGACTTTGATAAAGACTTTATTATGTATACATTTGCATCCGATGATTCGCTGGCAGTTGTACTCATGCAAAAGGAATATGGGGGGGATGAATTCCCAATCGCCTTTATGAGTACTGGTCTGCAGGGGGCTGAGTTAAATTACCCGGCCATTGATAAGCAAGTTTATGCAGTGTTTAAGGCAGTGAAGGAATTGAGGCCTTATATATTAAAGAATCGAACCAAGGTAATAGTCCCCTACCCAGCTGTAAGATCCCTTCTCATATAGAAAGAGTTAGGAGAAAGGAGCGGCAACTGGGTAACAACTCTTCAAGAGTACGACCTTGAATTCAAGCCAGCCTCTATAGTTAAAGGTCAAGGGTTATGTAAATTGATGACTAAAAGTGGGAACAATGAAGAAAAAGCCTAGGAAGATGATGATGAATTACATGTAATGGATGTATGCCCTTTGTTTACAACTCCTGAGTCTTGGTATAGAGACCTTGTACATTACTTACAGTCAGGACTGCTGCAAGAACATTGGAATTCCAAGCAAAGAAGAGCGTTGTGTCTTAAATCAGCCTCCTATCAACTTGTTGAAGGAATACTATTCAGGAAAAACTACGATGGAGTCCTTCTGAGATGCTTAGAGAAAGAAGATGCTAAGAAAGTAATGTCTGAATTGCACGATGGTCCGGCTGGGGGACATTATTCAGGGGACACTACAGCCCACAAGGTCCGCAGAGCTGGTTATTACTGGCCTACACTCTTCAAGGATGCACACGCACACGTCAGAAAGTGTGATATTTGCCAAAGGTGTGGTGGAAGACAGGATAAAGCAGCAGCGCCCCTAAAGCCTGTGATGATCACGAAACCATTTGAGCAATGGGGGCTAGACATTATTGGAGAAATAAAGCCAAATTCATCCCTGCAGCACAAGTACATTCTTACTGCGACTGATTATTTCACTTGCTGGGTCGAAGCTATCCCACTGCGCAAGATAAATGAAGACGAAGTCATCAGCTTCCTACAAGATCATATCATGACCAGGTTTGGAGTTCCAGTTTCGTTAGTATTTGATAATGCTAAATACTTTTCATCAATTAAATTGACTGCATTTGCTCATGATAAAGGGATAAAATTGCATTATTCTGCTAATTACTATCCGCAAGGGAATGGCCTAGCTGAATCCTCTAATAAAAACCTCATTAGAATTATGAAGAAGACTGTAATAGAAAACCAGAGGAGTTGGCACTCAGCCTTACCAAATGCCCTTTGGGCTGATAGAGTCACCCCCAAGTCCGCGATTGGAGTATCCCCACATACCCTTGTCTATGGTAAAGAGGCCATCCTTCCTCCCAATATCATGCTACCATCTTCCATTCTAGCTCAAGAATCTAGGGGGTCGGATGATGAAGTTTTACAAATAAGAATATATAATCTCCTGAAAGCTGAAGAAGCCAGGTCAAAAGCCAAAGAACGCTTTAAGCAGCAACAAGAGTCAGTTAAGAGATGGTTTGACAAACATAAAGCTGGGACAAAAGACTTTGAAGTAGGAGACTTAGTCCTCAAATGGGACCATCCCCATGATGAGAAAGGAAAGCATACCAAGTTCCAGCAGTTGTGGGTAGGCCCTTTTCAGATTGCAGCCAAGCTTGGTCCTTCTACTTACAAGTTGCAAGATCTGCAGGGGTGGGAGGAGAACCTACCAGTAAATAGTTTGGTTCTCAAACCTTATTTTTCCTGAGTCTGTCTGATCTTTTTTCTGTCTTGTACATAAATAATCCGCTCGACTGTCTTTTGAGTCATGTTTCCAGTTTGCTTTTGTTGATTTCGTTTTAGCTTGTTTCGTTGATTTCAATAAAGGGAGCAAACCTGTGGTTGCATGGAATACATCTGAAATTTTTGGGTTTGATAAATGTTTTGGTGTCAGACTGTGTGTTGCTAATTTATATGAAAGAATTTCTTCCAGTATAGCAGTTTTCTCGAAGAACTCTGTGTGCATTAAAGTCCTGCTTAACCCCTGTGAAATAAGCCGGATTCAAATAGTCCAGAATATTGTGTTGAGGCCCCATCCACGTCACACTTAAAATGTCTAGGGGACGACGGCAGAGGACCCATGGAAAGAAGCAAGGTGAACAGTATATTAAATATAAATGATCCCATGCCAAGAAATGGATGCCAGAGGGCAGATAGGAATCAAACAACTCCTATGGAAACATCATACATCAAAGCAGATGCTGAATTAAAAATACTTAATTGCCGAAAGATCCTCTCCGTCCATGGGTTTGAACTTGAAGTACACCACTCACACAAAAGGAAACTATGGGATAGAGGATCCTGAATCAAAATTCAGTAAGAAAGGCATGTAAGCAAACTCATATGAAATAGGACAAAAGTCCGAAAGCACAAGAAAAGGGTGAAAAATGCATGGGAATGAGGAAAAAATGAATATTTCTGTTTACCATATGCTCCAATCCTGTGGTTTCCAAAGCTTTTAGCCACCTGAAGACAAAGGTAATAATGAAATTCATCCTCCAGCTAAGCATAGTTATCTGGACTTGACGATTTTGGTTTCCACTCTCCCTAATTGGACTATCATCAATGATTAAGGGTACACACTGCTGTCATTTAAGAAATCCATATTACTGGAAGAATTCAATATGATGCTTTTTGTTGTTAAACAGTCTGTCACTCAAAGGTTGATCGCCTAGAGATCTAGGTTCACCAGGCAATCGCCAGTTGTTGCAGCTACAACTTTTCTCCCCAATTTTCTTAAATTTTGGGCCCCTCCTTATCATTTAAAGTTGTTTGATCTCATGAGGTCTTGCTTTGATTCTGAATATCAGATTGCGGTTTGTTTTCAGAGATCGTTTGTGTCTGATTTTCGTGTTGGATCGAAGGTGTGAATTAGGGGAAGTCAAATCTTTGTCCTTTAAGGCCGCCATTTCGCAGGAAGAACGACTTTAGTTGTTGCTGATCCTTAACTGTTCAAAGCACTTATGTTTTCTTGAGTCGGGCGTCTTTTTATATTGAATCGGAAGCTCCAATCCTTCTCTCTTCCGTCGTGGCGGCTCCCAAAAGGGTCTTGTGTCCAAAGCACAAAGTGCTCCGATTTCCGATTTAGCCTTTCCCGCCATCGAATCGAAGGTCTTAAACCCCCGTATTTTCCACCGTTGCGGCTCCTAAAGCGATTCAGCCTTTGATGTCCTAAATCTTCCGACGTCCGAAGTGAAGTTCTCCTGCTCACGTGCTTTAACTTTTTTCCCTTCCGCTGTTGCGGCTGGGAAAGTCGCCTCGCGTCCGATGTCCAAAGCCGTCCGACTTCCGATTTAAGTTTCTCCAGCCCGCGTTTTCACACCACGTTAGCTCTTTTCTTTCCGCCATTGCGGCTAGGAGAGCCTTTTCCTGTCCGATGTCAAAGCCTTCCAAGGGCCATTTCAGATCTTCCCGCCCAAAAAAGGTTTAATCCAGCCTCTTGTCGATTATAGAGATGCACCCAGTCATTTCTTGTGGATTGGTATTTTCAGTTCGCATTATTTTTGCAGTTATGTTTTCCAATGAATGGCTCTCGTTGTTGATTGCAGGTGAAATCCTGGAAAATGATGAAACTGCCACGGCAAGAAGGGAGGCCGACCGTTGATGGTGGTATGACCAAAACCACTTCGAAGACAACGAAAAGACAGAACGGAAGGATATGAAGCGTTGGGGAACGGAAAAGTCATACGTTGGGGGACGGCCCAAAAGATGGGCGTCTGTAGTTAAATAAGGGGAATGTAGAACTTAGAAAGGGCTTTTTCCCTGGAAAATTTTGTAAATGTTTACTTGTAAGAGGAACTACTTCGTTTTGCAAAGGAAACTGCAATTTTGCCTGCTAGAGAGAGTGAAATGTGGAATGTATCAATGCGACTCAATGAATAATGTTGAAAAGGAACTATTTCGTTTTCAACCGTGTTTCATTTACTGTGAGAGTATTTAACTTCCTGGACCTGTGTTCTTGTTGAGTGTTCTTCAGTATTTTTTGGGATGTCTTCCACTGTGAGTAATAAATGTTGTTCATAAAATAATCGGCTATCTGGTTGTTTAAATATCTGTAATTGTTCATGTGTCTTGAATGAAGTATCAGCTATCTGTAACTCTTCATAATGCACGTGCAAAATGTATTACTCACCAATGAATGATAATTCTACTCCCTAGGGATAGTTTAGGTTGTTAGTTTACTTTGTGTTATGTTGTATGTGTTTTAGGTGCTTGTGAACCTTAAGACGAGAGGTAAGAACCTGCGCATCACATTGTGACTGTTCCTTGCATCTTTAGCACCCTGCATTGTTAGTTAGGCACTTGCATATCATACATTAAGTCAAAAAATTACAAAAAACTCGGTGGACCGGGCCGCAACCGGTAAAACCTTTGTTCTGTTGCTTGACCTATGGTAGCCAGACCGCAAACCAGACGGATTCCCTATACCAAACAGTCAACAGTCTATTTGGGAACGTTGATTGGGGAGAATCCCTTACTGTTGTCGCCTGCGATTTTCCAGGCCTCAACAAATGCATATTTACATGATTCCAAAACTATAATGTGCCGGATATCACAATATACCATCGACAACGTTTTCAATCACCAAAACATAAAACAACCAAATCGATCGTGGGGATTTTTCCTTTAGCTCCACACCATGATTAATTACAATATATACATCATATACATTTAATGCAAACGGGGTCAAAACCGGGGTGTTAAATGTAGTAGTTGTAAAGAGTGTTAGCAAATATAACCAATACTTAATGTGGCCTAGTGGTTAGACTAGATGTGATTGATTCATACAATTACATCAAGAAAGATTCACCAATGAGAGGGTATAGCAATGAAGTGGATTCACAAATGGAGAATTGGCTATTCTTACATAGCACTATAGAACAAAGGATGAGTTTGTAGAGTGTGATGAGGAATATGTAGCAAAGTAGTATGTAGAAAATATTGTACTAGAATGACATGAGTGAGCATTGTTAGATCCAAGTATGACAAGAAGCATCAAATTAGTAGACACAAATGATAGATTGTTAGAGATGTGAGACAAGCTCGTGACACCTAAGGATGTTGGAAATGAAATTATGGCCTATTTTCTACAGTAAAAAGAGAATGAAGTGTAAATGGGTATTCTAAGAGGATTAACTTATTAAGGGTATATGGTTTACCTTGACACCATTGGAGAGGCTAGTTGAAGTAGTGATGATGTTTTTTTTGTCCTTTGTCATGCCTACTATGTCTTTTATTATTGAATTTTTATTTACCATAGTAACATTGCATTTTCTACATCATGTGTAATTATGTCTGTAATGAATGAAATTGCTACATTTCAAATAGATATGGTCTAAGACACCATGAATATTGTAAATGAACTACATTACAAATAATATAAAAATCATGGAAAATTTAGGGGTGAAATTTAGCACATGGGATAATTTTTTATCAATTTTTCTAAAGAGGACTTTGCCAATTCCATTTTTATCTCAATTTATTCGACCAAATTCAACAGGATAGAAAACATTTACTCTAAAAATCGTCAAAGTTGTATAGAAACTATATAAAATCCTTATAAATTTGAATCTTTTATAAAAATATTTCCCAACATTTTACATTTGAAAATTGAAGAATTAGACAGATTCTTCAAGCTTTCTACACTTTAATAAAATTATGGATACTTAATTTTTTTTCCTGCCTATGAGTAAATAAGGACAAATAAGAGATGGGGGGCTACAATTGCACAAATGAAGGAAGTGAAATATGGGTATAAGAGGATATGATCCTAGTTGGTAGTAAGTCAGGTTCTTAACTATACTTTTAAATCTTGGTGGAAGATCTTCTTACTTCACCCTTTGTGGATTGATATCCCCACCTCTATGGTGGCCTCTATCATAGAAAGAATTAGTGTGACAAAGTGCCTATGATTGGAAGGAATGTCCTTCACTTGCAATTGGAGGACCATTTACCATAAAGATAAGCACTAAGCATGATTTGAATTTCATGTTTTATATTGCCATCATGGATCTATTAATTATTGATTATGGAAATTTCTTTGTTCATTATGTTAGATTAATCCTAACTTGGTTAAAAAGTGAATTAAGATAACCTTGATTCAGTCAATAATGGGGTGGTTTACTGGACCACGGTTCTAGGTAACCCATGGTATTTTTCGATGGTTTTATCTTGTGATAAATCATATTTAAAATCTCAAATAAATCAATTGAAATTTTCCAAAACGTGACTAATAGATATATAATTAGTGGTGGTTTCCACTATATAGGGTTTGTACGATAACAACACTCGTTCCTCTTATGTGCTTGTTTGTGTTCATTATTATTTTCTAACATGTGGGAAGCACATGGAATATAGTGGATGAAGTACCCAATTAAGGAATGCTTGATTCATTTCACTGTAATAGAGATGGTTGTAGTGAAGAAGCAATGGATATTTATCGCATCACATACTCTTCTAATATTTTTTTGTGTAGCTGGAATTTATCACAATGTAAATGGGCATACACTATAAGACCTATTTAGGCATGAGTAACTTTGGATTTTTGGGTAACCTATGTAAAGTCTCACGTAGATTTAGGTAGACTAAAGAGGGGGCGTGTTGTTATTCTCTATAACTAGTTAAACAATTTGAAGGGGGAAGACTCTTAGGTGAACCTTGACTTGGTTAAAAGGTGATTTAAGATAACCTTGATTTGGACAATAATGGGTTTATTGTTGGTGGTCTACGATTCCATGTTTTTTGTAACCCATGGTATTTTCCCATGGTGTTAGCATGTTATGAAGCCTTTTTAAAGGCTTGAATACCTGCATTGTAAAATGCCAAAAAGTGGGTGATGTTAGCGGCAATTACTAATATTAATAGTAGATATCTAATGGGTGATTGTTTTGGGACTATATAGGATTTCTATGATAAAAACACTTTTCCTCTTATGTGCTTGTTTTTGTGCATTATTATTTTCTAATACATTGACTTAATGGTGATTCTATGTATGAATTCAAGATAGGAATGCATGCATATTATAGAATTAGTAATTTGGATGAATTCTTACTATAAATTTACTTTTTATATTAATGAATTCCATAGTAAGTGAATGCAATTTTGAATAATACATCAAAGATTAAGGGCTTTTAGGAAAATTGGAGCACCCCGTCATATTAATAGCATTACGAAGGTGGTTGTGTACATTACGACCATTGTTATGAATAGTGGAAGTAATGAACAAATTATACAACCTAACAAGAAATTTATCCTCAAAATGAGAAAACTAGCCATACAAGTTCATATTTTTACATAAAAATCAACTCCCAAATTGAAAATTGTTGCTACCAGTAGAAACAATTTTTTCAAGGATAAAAATTACAATTTTTTTTTGAAGCCCAACCGATGGTCGACTAGTAGCATTGAAATCATAACCATAAATCAACCCAATTAATCAAAATGGGTGTTACTAGTAGCACCCTTTTTATGGGGATAAAATTGCATATTCTTTGAAACCCTGCATTTAACAATAGGTGTCACTACAATCAAAACTCTAAATCAAACCCCAAATCGAAAAGTTGTTCTACCATGGCACCCACTTTTTTCAAGATTGAAATTACAACTATTTTGAAACTGTGGCCTTAATAGTTGAAACCATTACAATGAAAATGACAAATGCTACCCCCGAATTGAAAGAGGGTGCTACCAATAACAAATATTTCTTCTTTAAGGTTAAAATTGTGGGAATTTTGAAACTATGGCTTTAAAAATATATTGGATTTTAAAAAATCCTTTAAAAACAATAAATAAACTAATTAGACTCAAACTCATATATAAATTTTTAGAAGAATTTACACTAAAGAATTCCAAAAATAAAACAAATTTATAAAAAATTAAAAAATATAACCAAAACATTAAAGATCAAATCACAAGTTAAAAAATATTTTTTTGTAAAGAATAAAATCAAAATGACTAACCCAAAGGCATTAGATCCATTGGTGAAGAGTGAGTATTTTTTCACCAGTAGACAAGGTTCAATTTCAATGAGAACCATGATCCATGGAGGCACCTTGGGGTAGTAGTCGAACGTGTGGTTCCACCCAAAGAGATTGTATTAAATGATCTCATGACCTATGGACACATAAGTGGATCAAATCCCACCCTCATGTCTTCCTTTAACACAAAATTCTAGTGGGTTAACTCAAGAGGTTGAAGGGTGTGACTAACTGCTCTCAAATTGTTTACCTTAAGTACGATCCTCCAAACAAGGGAAAATATCTGAAAATTTCCAATGAATTGTTCCTAAAAAAAAATCAAAATGATTAAAAATAAAAAAAATCACAAATCAAAAATCAAAAGTTACACTTTAAAAAAATACAAAATACTTAGCATTTTAAAAGTAAAAAAAAATAGAAAATGTTAAACATGATTTAAGTTAAAAATAAAAAAATACAAAATATTAAACATTAAAAAAAAAAATTACAAAATATTATACATTGTTTACCCCTATATGTAATGGTGTCACCCTTTCCACCTTTTTGGGTTTAAAAAGGGCGGACGTGCAACTTTTGGACTATTCTATTGAGTTGAATAGCTCCGCCTATCTGCAGTGTTCAATGGATCTTCAGTGGATGCATACATCTCCAACGACATATGAACGGGAACGGGAAATCCTTCTCTTTATTTACTATTATTTCATATTTTCCTGCTTTGACAATAGAGACACTTTACAAGAACTAGGGTTTTTGACTGCCCCTCTTAAATTGCCAAAAAAATGGTTTTCCTGAATCGACGAAGTGGAAGAGTCTACTTCTTGAAAATCGGTGATACGAAAATGGTTTTCCTGAATCGACGAAGTGGAAGAGTCTAGTTCTTGAAAATCGGTGATAAGTATGTTGGTGGTGTGCACTGCATTCAATGGATGTAAATTCAGATTGACAAAACCGAAAACATGGCCAGTTTAGATGTTCAAATATTTTTACAGTTTCCCATATTTCTGATCGTGAATACAAGTTTGAATGAAGGTTGTTGGCACATGTGTTATAATATCAATGTGAACTCAAAACAATACTAATTTTTCTGTTCAATATTACAGTTCCTAGCAGAGGTAGGCCATTATCAACCAACATGTCTTTGACCAATGTAAGGCAGATCATATACCAGGCCATCCTTAACAAACATGTACGTTCAGGCTATCTAACGGACCAACAGCAAAGTCAACAGTTGACTTCGCTGTTAGTCCGTTGGATGACTTGAACGTACATGTTTTTTAAGCTCAGGCCATATACCATCCATATATCAATGTGTAATGTAAAGAAGCTTGTGCAATCATGGCGACACATTATTTTATTTTGGGTCTTCAAACCAAGGCATCTATAACTTATGGCCAGTTGGGTCTTGAATTTCATTGCACCTTCTACAATCAGTGATTATACCTTGGATTGAAAATTTGGGAAAACCAAATTGAACCTTTAGCATCCATTATTATTATTATGAAAAATATTTTTTCATAAAAGGTAGTATTTAATTTTTTAACCAATTACATGGGATTATTACTTATACTAAATTTTAACTTTATGATTACTAATAGCAAAATTTACAATATGAATATCTTTAAAATCTTACATATCAAACCTAAATTACAATATGAATTTTCTTATTAATTAGATTGGAACACATCAAATTACTTTATTAGATGTAAATGTAATGAAACACGTCAAATGTGATACCATCACTTAATATACACTAAAAACGGACTTACTCGACACCACTTGGAAATCCAAACATTTTATTATTTAAAATTCCTAGGTGAGAGGCATGATGAATTGCATTTGTGTGAAATAAAATAAAAGTATTAAGAGAAATATATGTATGAAACTTTTATTAATTATGTGGAATATTTGATAAAAATCCATAATGCTACACTAACCTTGGAATACTTGAGCCTCCTTTTGTCTAGGACTAATAGATTCTTGGAAAGAGAAGAGTATTCAAACTTTTACACAACAATCCATCTCTTTCCAACAAACATTCTTGTAAATAATCATAACAAATACATGCTCCAAGCATTGGCTACGCCTATCGCGTGGTCTGTCACAGATTTCAACAATGGTTCAGATGCACACCAAGATTATGAACATCAAGTAGAAAAGAAAAATTGTTATGTGTGGGCAGTGAGTAATGTTGTTGTGCAACTTATTGGACCAATTAGGACTAGTAAACAATGCACTTGGAGTGGTCATGAAAATAGTATACACAAATGGATCTACCCTTCTAAGTTTCCAACCTACATTGTCATGGCATTTGATAATTACATTGTCTCTCCTTGGGACCGATATCAACCAAAGCACATTCCAAATCCACCCATAAAGTTAACTAACAAGAAACAAACACCCCTCAATATGTCTTAGGCATTAACTATCCATAAACCCCAAGGATTGGCATTATCGTGGTCAATCGTTGATATTGGTAACACTCAACGTCAAGGCTCACACTAATGTCATGCACTACAACATTAGAAGGAATTTGAATTGCACCATCAGTATCCTTCATATGTCACACTTCAAAAAAAGGAATAGGAACACCTTCATTCTCTATCCCTTTCGCACTTAAAATTGCAAGCATCAATCCATACATTCCCCCTACCAAATGAAAATACCAACGATGATTTCCAATGTAATAATAGTAAAATCTAATAACTATATAACCCTCTATTTGTTACTCACATATGTATACTTTCTTGTATGAAAAATTAATGTACATTTCATTTTACTTACCATTCATTACACGAGTTTCTATTTATTGACTATTAATACTTTCAATAAAGTTTTCCTTTAAATTTCATCGACTACTATTGCTATCATAAATCAACTAGACTTGCATTCAAACACATAAAATTATATTGGTTATGTACACACAACTTTCTTTCATTTTACAACGTATTGAAGTTCTTCTCAGTGTTTCATTTCCTTGCTTTTGCAAACTTACCTTCGTAGTGTGCAATTATGCATTATTGATTTCCGTGTTATATGGTTTTTTAGTTCTTTTAACGATGTCATCTTAGTGCAACCAACCTTCCATACCCATAGGAGAACATAATTTCCATGATCTTTAGTGATTTATTGAAATCCAATGTCAATTATACTTCCATGAGGGATGATTTCTGGGTTGGGACTAGGAACCTGAAGTCCGCAAGTGGGTTTTCTCTATTCGATACCTACTATGATTTATCCTTGCTCAAATCTTTGAAGGTCCCCACGGTGGTTTTCCATTTCAAGGGCCATGCCCATGTTTCTCTTCCTGCAAAAATCTATCTCATCCTTGTGGATAATGCTTATGTGTTTTATGCTTTTCCTTTGCTTGAAACATTGGTGGGATCTCCATTATTGATAATATTCAACAACAAGGGTTCCGTGTAGTGTTTGAGAGTATGACAAACCATGCAGGATTTAAAAATGGTTCATGCCTAGCCTAGGGAATCTCCTTTATTTTAATTTTTATGTTCAACTAGTGAGTCTGTATTTATGAAGGAATCCATTAATGTTGCTCCCAAGTATTTCTATGATTATATAGCAATGGGAGGAGGGATAACGAGGTGTCACTTGGATGCATCTCTCTCACTGAAATTTGGTGTATTTCTTCTTGAATGAGGGGGATCGTCATATAGAAAAATTAATATCACAAGGGTAGAGAATTATCACAGGACATTTCTCCTTCCTCGCCTTCTCAGATGTTTGTGTCCGAGGATGGCACTGTGAATTATAGAGGGAGAGTTATTGTAGGTGGGAGATCTACGGAACCAAGGAGGGAGGGACTATTTTTGATAAACATGGATATAGGCATACTATGGTAGAACACCCTGGTCTATGCCAATCCTCAGAAGCTAATTGTGTTGTTACATGCAACTATGGAGCGCTTGCTCTTGTCCAAAGGTATGCTCCATTGTTATTTTTTAGGATCTATGGATTTATAATCTCTTCTAATGATTAAGAAATTAGCTAAATGGATGAACTATTTATGCTATAAAGTGTAGTTTAGCAAATATTGTCTTGTCTATAAGGAGATTCGTTTCTATTTAACGACATATTGCTTTCTATTTCCCTTCATTACTATCCCATTCCATTATTTTCCTGGAAAATGTAGAAAGTTCCATGAGGGGTAACAATTGGTTGGATCACGAGTTTGAAGTGGTTAAGAGTGTTTAAATATAATACTTGTAATTGCTACATTTTTAATTTGTTCTACTTGCTTATGTGTAGTTTTTCAAATACACTTCTATTGTGCTTGCAAATTGAAGTGCTCTGGCTTAGCACTCTAACTATAAAATTCTATAAGAGTGGTGCTCTTTCACCATAATTTCTCCATGAAACATTTACAACAAATAAAATGAAATATATTTTATTTGATGCTTCCAGATAATCTTATCCTAAGATTAACAATAATATTTAATAACATAATTCACATATTTTGTTTAAAAATAAAATGAAATAGATATAGTAGTCAGTTGAGGCTCTAATTGTTCCTTATTATTAAATGTTTAATGATGCATGATGAATTTTGAGTTATGATCTGTTTCTTATTATTAAATGTTTAATGATAAAAAATGAATTTCATTTACAAGCAAGCGTCTAGCTACAAAGATGTCGTGGCAATGTTGGGGACATTTCCATTCGGCGGCTATGCCACTGGTGTTGGATCGATTTAAATCAACTGGGACTATGTATAGATATGTGGGGTCCACTTTTGGCCACTTTTGACCTTGTATCTCCAATGAATGAAACTGGGGTATTTGGTTGTGTGATAAAATTTATCCAAACTATATATGATTCTAGTGGTTCAGAATTGATAATGATGCTAATTGAACCTAGGAATTTAATTGGTGATGCATGCTGTTATCTATGGTATATGCCTATGTGTACACTCGAGGAAATCCTAGTGCACATATATGCATAAAGTATCACTTGAATTAGCAAGCAAATGAAGTGATCCTTACAGGTAAGAATTAATTTTCTTGAAGTTGTTCGAGGTGTTCTCAATACTTAAATGATAGGTTTGGAGCCTTGGGAGCAATTGACCTTTTACTGATGTTCTTCCACAGATTATGCATCACTCTTCGTAGCATGTGATCCCTTTGTTTATAAATGTAAAGTAAGTAATTTCTACATAAAGCATTGTTTAGTTGATTGTGGTTCTAGCTTTAATTTAATTTAATATGAAAACCTACTCAACTTGCACTACACTGTTCCTCCCACTTAGAAGCTTCTACATTGGTTTTACCAAGAATATTATCTCCTGGTTCGGATTACTTCTACCTTTTAATGCGATGAATGCTTATACCTTGTTTGGCTAAGTGATTCTCAATTAATTCTAGATCCTACCTATGGTGACCAAAGTCTACGTAGATTGATCATGATAACCGCTATCAACATCACCTTGTGCGATAAGTAGAAATTAATGAAACCAAAAGAAAAAATGGAGAATCAAGAATGTGTGGTGCAATAAACTTTCCAAAATATAAAGATATTCAAATCTAGACTTCGTTGGATCTGAAAATGAAAGGCATTGATGGGTGTGTGCAAGAAGTTGAGGGTCTCTTTTGGCACGTTAGATGCAATACAAAACTGAAAAAACATGCATCCATCAACTTGCATGGATATTTTGAGACACTTACA
>LPNX010133842.1:10106-22241 GCA_001517045.1 Pseudotsuga menziesii
AAAAAATGGGATGTGTCATAGATCAACATACCTTCTTGAATGCAACAAAAAATTGTTGTAAACTTTCTATCGAGCTTGAGTCTGGATAGTTGCATTTGACATCATCCCAACTCTTCTCACTCAACATTTTAACCATCTCCTCTTGTATTTTCATGTAGACCTTGTGACTAGACAATGAAACAATAAATGATGTTTACAATCATATATAATAATATAACAGAATACCTAGAACATAACAAAAATGTTAAACTCAAAAAAATGCTCAACTTACTTCTCAAGTTCACTGCACATTTCCTCTATGGATAATTCACCTGACTTTACCTGTGATAGTATTGTAGCTATTAATGTTTCATCCTTCACACCTTGCATTGTTCTCCAAGGTGTAATAGTCATGTCTTCTGGCAGATTCTTGACGTCAGGACCTGCCTTACCACCGCTCCATGGAACAACTCTACCTTTTTTCACTTTTTGGTTTTTTATGCCAATATTCTCCCACAAGCTAAATATGTCATCAATCAAATCCCATATTTTCCCAACTCTAAATTCCAACTGGAAATAGGCATCTACAGCCCTGAATGCATCACTTCCTCTGGAACGTTTTGGTAGCATAATATCATCTTTAATAGGGAGACCTATTTCCATACAACATTGTCTCCGAAAACTTGCATCAACTCTAGATTTTTCCCCACCACATATTTGCACAAATTCACTGTGTATAAATCTCACCCTTTGAACAAATGTCATTGTCAACCTATATTCACTATCTATGTTATGATCCCATGCCAACAAATTTGCTTCAACATCTGTTAAACCAGCATAAATGATGCATTTAACTGTTTCAAAAATAGGGTTTTTGGGATATTCTTGCATCAACTCTCTTCTTGCCTCTGCAGAATGATTCCCTCCACGAACATAATATTTGTAATGAAAACATCTTATTTCATCAAATTCATCTCTAGTAGGAACAACTTCCGGGTAAACAAGGACTAGGTAGTCAACAACATGTGCATAGGGATTGTGCCTCATCAATGCTTTCAAGTTGTGAATATGCAAGTGATGTGGTTTTATAATTCTAAAGTGATATTTCCCTTCTGTGGGTTTATAAAGTTGATTCACATTCAACTCAAATGTATGTCCATTGTTAACCAACTTATCCCTCTGCAATCAATCTCGAATGGCATTTTGTGTTGTCTTGACAATGCCATCCTCTAAATCAGCACCTGGAGTAATGATTTCCCTACTGCCACCAGAATTTTCACTCTCAGATTCAGTAATAACGTTGGTTTCAGCACCAACAGATCTCCTCCTTTTTTGATTTCAAGGGGTTCCTCCTAAATCTACAATTCCTTCAACAGGTTTCGAGGAACTATCAACCATATTTCTTTTACGAGATTGTTTGATACTCTTACTATCAGGAGTAACATGCTCATTTGCAACAATTTTATCATGTTCAATTCGACGAGATGAAGATTTAAATATAACCCTTCTAGGTACCTGATTTGATTGTCGGATGCTCTTTCCTCTTTCTGCTTGTACTTCTTCAGTTTGAACATTTAACACTTGTTTTTTCTTCCTTGCTTCTAGTCCCTGTTGAATAGCGACAGTAATGACATCCATAGGATTGGCCTCTGTATAATAAATTCCATTCAACTTTTTTGAAATCGAAATGGAAAAATCCTGCAAAATAAAAACATTATCGTATTAAATCTATTACATTGTGATATCCAAGATATAACAAAACCAGTTTAAGAATAATATCAATATTCAAACTTACTCTCCCGCTTTCAATTTCATCCACGACCCCTTTACAAAAATCTGTGAAATTTTCTTAAACATTATATTTTGCAATCTTCAAAGCATATCATACTTTTGCAAAGGTCCTGGCTTGTTTCACCTGTGCATAAACAATATCTGTACCCGGCACTACACATATATCTCTCAGCAATCGCAATAGATTGTAATCTGCTTGAATATATGGATCTGCAGAACAAAATAAGAGAATGCTTTCTAGTTTTCCTTGATTTTTTTTCCTTCAGATGCCAATGACACTCTGTTCTGTCTTCTTATGTTGCATGTTTCCATTCTCTAGCATTCTTCATTCTTAATTCTTCAAAGCTAAGAACTCTCTCTTGAGTCTCAACATTCTCAGATGCCTCAACTGTTTTTTTCGATGCAATGATTGCCGCTCTTGATCCAGAAACATTTACAGATATCCGCCTTGTTGCCATTCTACCTATATCCAAAATGTAGAATTTTAAATTAAATCAACAAAAATTTATAATCTAAACAAAATCAACATCAATATTCACTATAAACTGTAATTGAAAAACGTTTTAAGAAATTTAAAAATATTCTTATCTTCATAATCGTTGTTTTTTACGTTTTGAAATTTAAAAAAAAAAATGTAAACCTACACCCTACCCCTCTAACGAGCATAATAATTAATTTTAAAATAAAAATTACACCTACCCCTACCACATAAATATATAATAAAAGTTTTAAAAAAGAAATTTAAAACTAACCTCCTACCCCCTAATTTCTTAACAACATAATAAAATATTATAAATAAAAAAAAACCCTCCCACCTAGCAATATAATACATAAGATTTAAAAAAGATTAAAACTAACCCCACAAATAAAAATTAAAAAAAAAACAATATAAAAAAAAAAAATTTAAAAAAACAATACAATAAAAACTAAAAACCAAATATTTACACTACCAAATTTTTTTTTGAATTAATTAATCTTAAAATCTTAAATTATTTACCTGCATAAAATCTTAATCAATCCACATATGTAAAATCTCAAATTTATTTTCAAACTCCTAACATTTAAGGTCATCATATTTCCATTAGTATGATTTTGAATATAAAACTAAAGATTACTTTCTAACAAAACCATAATACATGGATATAGGATCCAACTATCACAATTTATAACTCTAACAAACGTACTACATTACATTGCTTTATGAGCACTCTCACATATATTACCACATTAGTAATATACATATTTAAAGACCATCCTTCACGTATTACAACCCTAAATTTAATATGTTAATAAAAAAATATTGAAATATGAACAATTATTCCACATATTATAACCCTGAAATAATACATTATAATGCACTACAATGTAACCAACTTTTCCACACATTACATCCATTTATATCAGTGCATATTTAAAGTACTACTATATAAATCGGGTCCAACTATCACCACTTATAAACATACTATTTTACATTGCTTAATTCCTCGAGTTAGCAATGTAAAGTAACCGAATGGTTTCCCGCATTAAAGCAATATGTAACAACCAGCTGTGTTGGCCATGGCTAAAAGGAAAAGGGTTTCATGTTGAGGAATATACTTTCCAGTGAAAGGAAAACATTATAAAGAAAAGCTGATCTGCAAACTATAAACAAGAAGTTGGAAATAAAAATCGCAACTTCAATAAGGCATCTTGAAAAAGTTGAAATGAAATTAACTTTTAAGAACGACAATGCATCAATATATATAACCTAACCATCAATAATACAGCCACTAACTACGTTTCCACAAACAGGTCCTATTTCTTGTCAATCGGTAGAGATTTTAAGATTCACGCCCACAAAACTGGAAATTAAATCATAAATACAGTTATGGAACATTAAGTGATAGAAATCGACACACTGAATGCAGATCTAGAAATTAATTTGAAATTGCAGTCCTGGCAATGTTTAAGAAATGTGGGTTGATACATAGAGATCTATATTACACATAGGACACCCGATCATGCTTCTGGATGAGATTTATAATGTGAATAAATAAGAATATATGATGACGAGATTTGATAGAAGTTTTAATTTAGGAATAGACACTACGTGGCTCGATGATCTACAGCTCAAATGATATGTTTTCATGACTTGAATTCAACGCCAGGATGAATGAAATCTACTACTCGAATGCTACATCTTCATGATTTGATTTCAACGTCAGAATGAATGAGATCTAAATCTCTAATGCTGTGTCTTCACGATTTGAAATTAAATGCCAGAATGAATGAGATCTACAGCTCAATGCATTTCGAAAATATTCAATACTCAAACCCTAAACTTCACCTATTGAAAGGTTGAGTAAGACATTGCAACTATAGGTTAAGTTACCAAGATTTTGAATGGATTTGAAACGTTTTAATATAGAAAATAGATATCGCCCAACAGAATTTCGCCGAGTCTGTCATAATGGCTTTTACATTTGAAGTCAGTACAATTGAAATGTTACAGAGAATTTATCGCTGAACGAAGTAGGGAAAACACAAATTTCATTCTGATCAAACGCAAGTTAGAAGAGCAGTCAATTGAACGATTTCTTGTCTTGTCTCTACCGCTTGGGCTCCAAAGGGAGGCCCTCACGGCGGCCCTCGATGCCCGGCATCGAGGGCGGCCATGAGGGCCGCCCTTTGGCACCCAAGCGGGCGAAGGTCTGCTTATGGCAATGGGGTGGGCGCTTTTTCCAACTTGTATGTATTCCAGTTACAATTATTATTTTGCTGACAATGGATACAGTTGGCATTCAAAATATTATTCTTATTCCCGACTTCTGAGAAATTGGTTATGGCTCTGGATTGGGATTATGTATTCGTTTACAGGAGATCCAATGACAGAGAAGAATGTTTTCAATATTAGTTTGCTGAAAGCATTGGTAGAATTGAAAATCGAGCTCAAGGTTTCTTCATTCCAAGTATCTGTACTTCTTATAATACTAAGGATGTGCACAAACTATGTTCTTGTAAAAATAAGAACGTACAAAATCTATATCAGACTAATGGTTTATGTTGAATGCAGGGAATTTATTGTATGGGTTTAGATGTCAAGGCTTCCGTGTTTATGTTTATATATGTATGCATCAGCGCACAAATATTTTTTCATGCCATAAAATACACCCAGTTTACTTAGTACAGGCAAGTGGGCCGATGATTAAAAATGAGACACAAATGTTGAGAGAGGAGAGGTTCATTCTGCAGTTTGCATTTTGGGTAAGGATGATCATCAACTTTTGTGTTTCTCTGTAACATCACATTGTCTCTTAATGACACATTTGCTGCTATAATTATAAAGCTTAGAATAGATTCATTTAAACTAGGATACGATATATATGAACTTAATATATGCAACCTTGAGCCTTGCAACTTCAGCTGTCTTCCAAATTCAAGTTTAAATGGACTTGTGTAGCTTGTATTCTCAGTTGAGTATGTTGATTGTTTTTCTAGTTTAAGACACAGGGATGCTTCTTGTTCTTATGCTTCAATATACTTTTCTCTGTTTCTGGTTTCTTAGTTTTGTGAAAATGCCCCTTTTAAGTGTTGAGAAGTCCCTTGCCATGAGCGTCGTGGCCATGTAGAAATGCTTTTACGGCAGTTTTTTAGTGTTATGAGTTTCTTGCGCTCACCCTCCTTGCAAGTGTCATTGATGACCCTACCTATATTTCCTTCTTACATCTGCCAACGCTTCATGAAAATATATCTGTTTCTGGTTTCTTAGTTGTGTGAAAATGCCCCTTTTCAGCGTTGAGAAGTCCCTTGCCATGATCGTCGTGGCCATGAGAAATGCTTTTACGGCAGTTTTTCATTGTTATGAGGTTCTTGCACTCACTCTCCTAACAAGTGTAGTTGATGCCCCTACCTATATTTCCTTCTTACATCTGCCAACGCTTCGTGAAAATATATGTGACTGTTTAAAGAAGTTCATTTGAATTGTTTTCATCTCTTAAAACGTTTTTATCTCTATATTTCAAGAATACTCTTAGAGGACTCCTTTTCTGAAACTATATGACATTGTCTAAGAGTTTTTTTTTGAACTGCTGTTATCTCTATCATTCGATTCGAGAATACTTGTAAGTAAACTACAAAATGTTGAGTGTGGCTATAATCAATTTTGGGCTGACCTTTAGAGCCCAGAAACAAGCATCTCTGCCTCCTATCAAAAGTATCAATACTCTCCAGTTAACCAGAAGGAAATTGTTCCAGCAAAGATAAGAAACCAGTAACCAAGATGCCTGACAAGTAAAGCTACATTTCTTCCCTCTTATTAAAAGGATCACCACCCTCTGTTGGCCCATATGGAAATGTTTCCACAAAAATAAGAAACCGAGATTTCCTACCCAGTAAAGTTACAATTCTGCCCTCGTATAAAAGGAATCAACAGTCTCCATTGGCCCATATAGGAACCTTTTTTTGAAAATGCATTAATTGCTTTCTATTTTCAACCTAGGGACCAACAAAATGTAATTTTCAAAGATTTCTGTGTACTTTTTCAAACAAAAAGAAATAATATTAGTTACATTTATTTGTGTACGATAATAGTGCTTCTTTCTTTTGTCAGAATGGGTTCCACCTACAGAGGAGTTCCCAAAGTTGTCTCAGGTCGGCGTTATTATATGAACTCTAAATCATTATATTAATTGAACTTTGGAGTTCTTTCTCATTTAATAAATTGCAAATAAGGAACTGTTGCCCACTTTGAAGGATCGTTAGGATGTCCATTTGAAAAAACACTTTCTAAATTCAAAGTGCATAGGTTTCAGAGTGGAGCTCAGTTTTGCACAGAAGGTGGTAAACTGATGAGTACAGAGATGTGAAGTTTAGTGTATTGAATGATAACTGAGAGGTCCGTGCACTAAACTTGAAATTCAGACTCTTTTTTATTGAATTCGTATAAAGTTAGTGGCAGTGCTTTCGTTTACCATTCTCACATTTCTGCAGCTTTTTCTAATGGCATATGATGGCGTATACGTGTTATTACAGATTACATTATTGCATTGGGTTCTCCTACAGTTATTCCAGTAGCATAAATGTTTACTACGAGGGGGTACTCAGGTTTTCTTTTATGTTTTTCCATATACAATTCAAATAATGTCCGCCGCTTGGGCGCCAAAGGGAGGCCCTCGATGCCGGGCATCGAGGGATGCCATGAGGGCCGCCCTTTGGCACCCAAGCGGGGTGCCCGGGAGGAGGGGGAAGGTGCCCGGGACCTCCACCCGCTATGGCCACGTTATTCCAGTAGAAATTCCCATTATTTACCCAGTTTATTTATTTATAATTTACCAGGATAATGCTAAGGTTAACGCAAGAAATTACCAGCTACACTGCTATGTTAACGCATATATATTGACCAAGATAAAGCCATGTTCACGTTGTAGAATTCACCAGTATGCTAAGTTAAAAATGTAGAATTGACCGGCTATAATGCGCCATGTTAAAGAGGTAAAGTTACAAAAAATACGCCAGGATTACTAAATTAAGATTACCAGCTATAATGCCGGGTTGAATAAGTGTAAATTGCCAGTATTCAACTTCTTGCTGTAGAATTCACCAGTATAGCACCATGTTCATGCAGAAATTCACCAGCTAGATGGCCAGGTTATTCAAGTTAAATATCCCAGGATAATGCCAGCTTCGTAAGGTCAATTTTTCTGTTATAACCAACAAACCCTAGCCCTGCATTAATACTACGTCTACACAAATCGTGCCATTACTGTAAGTTAATGAGCTACATAACATCTCCAATAGCTCCCACTCAAAGAAGTAACATTCTATAGCCACTATTGTCACCTAACATGATAATTAAATGTAACCTAAAACTCGCATCAATAGCTACCTTTGATATTTGCATCCATCACCATGCTCCATCCCTCTTGGACTCGTGCTTCATGCTCCAACAATTACTAACAACATTAGTGAAGGTTTGCATAATATTATGTAGCCACTCCCACTAAAGTGATAATCGAACATCGTAAAACTATAACTAGAACTCACATCTACAACCCTGCTCCATACCTAAATCCTTTTGAGACTTGCAATCATGAAATTCTGTTCTACGCACTAACAACTCAATAAGTTCATAAATGCAAGTTAAAATTCATAGAGTAATATATATTATACTAAACTATTATTGAATAAATTGAGCCAAAATATGGTAGCAAACTCCAAATAAAAATATTGGAGGATGGAAATCCAATGGGTTAATTTACAATTGATAACTCACCGAATCAAGATGTATATAATGGGATTGGAATTTGAAATGCGTAATTATATTATGCCACAAAATACCAACGTTATTGCAAATAGAGAGAATGCTTTTTATTTCAGTCCACACTAGAAAAATGAAGTTTTTCCTTAGTAGTTTTGCGAAACAATATATGTATTTATGCATTATGATTTTTCTAATATAAATTTACTGAGGAATGGCTCTTACCAATGATCTACTGAGCAATGGCTCTTACCAAATGATACTGACTATGATACTGGTGCAAGAAGGAATATAGTTCTACCAATCATGGACGACCCAACTATTAAGAAAGGAAAGATATTAATTATCCACCATCTACGTTATAGTGACTCACCACCAGCCTAAGATGCGTACAGACACAGCATTCACCGGTAATGTGGGGTACTATTTCTAACAAGCACTGACTACTTGGTGGCACTAGCTTCATGCAATGACAAGCTGCACTGAAAGAAGAGCTTATTCATGCACCAGAGCTTCCATGCCCAGAGCTTCTTTCTAGCACTGAGCTTCTTTGAATTGAACGGCTTCGTGCAGAGTTGCAGTTAATTGATGGCTTCTGGTCAGTTGGAACTAACAAATCTTTATATTTGAAGCTTCAACTAGTTCTAATTAGCTGTAGTGAACTCTGAGTCCCAATAGTTGAAATGATACTTCTTGCTGTAGCTACCCTTAACCATTAGTGCATAAGAATAAGTTCTATCTATATTTAAATCCTACCCAATAGTGATTCTCTCTATAACTCCTATTGCCACTCCTAGTAGTTCATAAGTTGTAGTTTTCTATGACAAAGATAAGAAGAAAGAGGCCAGTCTCCATCAGTCTCCATGGGTTTAAATGTGCCATTGAAAAAGAAATAAATAATAACTTATAAGAGCTACCTATAAAGCGAATAAGCTAGCTAGTCCTTCTAGTCCAAGTTATAAGGTTCCGAAAGATAAATCCATTTCAATAACCCATTATTTACGTTTGTTAAATACAAAGGAAAAGTGTAAAGTCATAAGGCAAGTCTAGTTACATATTGTCTTGTGAACAAACAATCTCTTTCCCCCTTCCATGCTCTTGGGCTTGCTTGGATCGTCTATCTCCATTGACTCTTCAGTTGTTGAAGGTTGCTACAATTTTGGTGTTTCCTCCTTGTTAATTTAGGTCTCCCCTTATTGGATTGATCGAATGCATCTTGTGGTGTTTTGGCTCTATCACTTTGCATTTTGGTCAACCTTCATCCCCACCTCAAAGGAAGCTTCAACACAAGCCAGTGAGAGAGGATGTAATCTTATTCAATGAAGGCACTATGGGTCACATACTTGCAATTCATAGTTAGATATTTTGTATGTATGGCTTGCTAGTGGCTCTCTTACTTTGATGATTGGAGATAGATTATTCTTGATTGTTTCTACAAGGGGAAGATCAGTGCTTCAGGTGCATAGATAAGATTATAATCTTTTTCTTTGTTGCCTATTGTTTGTTTTATTCTCCAATCCCAAGTAGTTGACCTAAATTTGTATAAAGTAGGTTAAATTAGGTCCAAGATGGTTACATTATGCTTGTTACTTTATGCTTTCATTGGGTTTCAAAGAGGGTTATCTAGGCTGCATTTCTGGTCTTTTTCTTGAATTTCATATCTAAACTCTACCTCAATAGGTTAAGTAACTCACAGCCTCACATAAGGAAAGGAGGTGAATCAACATAGTTTAGTTTTGCACTTCTTTTACTTTCACATGCTTCCATTCCTATTCTATGCTTTGATTGCTGGGCCTACTATATATATGAGCGG
Organism: Pseudotsuga menziesii; assembly: GCA_001517045.1. Lineage (NCBI taxonomy): Eukaryota > Viridiplantae > Streptophyta > Pinopsida > Pinales > Pinaceae > Pseudotsuga > Pseudotsuga menziesii. Next base: position 19,925 of record LPNX010133842.1, read on the forward strand.
TATTTGGCTAATATTTAAAATAAAGTATAAGCTATAGAGCCATTACTTTAGGAAGGAAAGATAATTACATTATTATACGCTATTATTGATCAGTCCAATTAATGAAGTTTTTAATATGAAGATTGGCTATTCAGAAATGATTAGTGCTCCTGGGGAAGTAAGTAAGTTCTGGAGGTGTACAATGCTTCTATTATATATGTAATTAAAATAAATCCAGTAAGGAAAGTCAGTGCAAAAGGAGGAAAGCCAGTTCGAGAATAGGAGGTGAAAAGGGGCAGGTGAGACAATGTTTCTATCCTTTCATGCTTTCTTGCTCCCTGACCTCCCTCGTCCTTAGGCAAGCAGGGTTATGTCCTACCTGGCTCGCATCACTTCTTCGTAGGTGTACACTTCGTTACATAAGTCATGAAAAAACCCTTCCACATTATATTGAAAAGGCTGGCTTTATGCACATTGTCAAGGAAGTAGCATAAATCTATCGCTATTAAATCTTCTATATTTATGATCTTCAATTTTATCCAATTCTGAATCCATGGAATCTTGGGCTGGATTAGGTGAATCTGATCCCATGTTCTCATCGAAAAATCCCCATTGACCACACTAATTGATCTGCCTGGTTACTCATCGGCTGAATGCACCTCAATCTATCCACCGCTTCATGAAGATTAACAGAAGTCAGAACTAGAAAATCCCATCCATCCTGATCTATCTAGTCCGATAACTTTATTTTTTATTGCTGCACTACTTGAATGATCGGACCTGATTCATCCCATCTATAATACCAGACCCCAACTTTTCGACCATCACCAATTTTCCACATAGCATGATGATGGTCTGACTTGTCCTCTTAACTAGTTCATGAGTTAACTAATGCTCTTATCCACCACTATTTGTTGGTCTTTGACTATAGTCATAGGGTAGCACATACGCACTAGTTGGTACTAACTTCGGCTAAGATAACGGTCTTTCAAAACATCACTCTATTGATTATCTTCTGCTTACAAAAGAGGAGGAAGAACAAAGGAAACTGAAGCGATCTTTGACATTGGGCCATAGAGATTTTAATCATCGGCATGCCAAGCCACATAGTCGAAGCCGCTTGGGGATATAAACTGGTTGTCTACTAGTTCACCAACAAGCACTAGTTATCCCCTAGTTTCCTAGTTAATTGGCTCTAGGTTCTTCTACTCACTTGGGCTTGATAATTAATGAGTAAGTTCTAATTAGTTTACCAATCAGCACTAGTAATATGGTGGAATGCCTGAGTGGACAATCCCAATGTTCAGGTATCCCCAAAAACTAGAGTTACTTAACTAGTTCGTACACCCAACGAAGGGGAGTGGTGGGTGGCCCCTTCATTCTTTATAGTCAGATAAAGCGTCGGTCTTAAGAACTCGGTGGTCAGGAACTGAAGAAGAAGGCAAGAGAGACTCACACTTTCTATACTATAGGATCCAAGAGATCAATCTAAAACAGTGTCAAGGTATATCCAGAGATGAAAGTATCAATCCCAATCTCTAATAAAAGAGATAGATATCAATTCAATCGAGACGAACCCCTATATAAATAGGACTGAGAGCTTTCAATAAAGTCTATCATTAGCCTTAGCCTTGCTACCAGACCAATATTATGGATCGATACACTTTTAAATCGATAGAGAACCCAAAGGTTAAATGCCTTCAATAAAAAAAAAGACAGCAAAAGCGATTCACATCCAGAGCGTGGACTCTTGATCTTATAGATGTAGATGTGATATGATTCAATTTAAATCTCAATATGAGCGCAAGCCATTGGATCGAGGAGACCACTCGCACTTTTCTGATCAAAGTGACTCCTTTCACATAGTGACTCTGCTTGCAGAAAAGGAGGAGCCTCATCATTCTCTCTGACTGCCAATCAGACAAGGAAAGAAAGCTCCTATCAATGTGCCTTCGATCGGTAATCCATACTCTTTAACTTTCACTTTAGAGAATCCAACTGAATACAAGACAATAGATACAAATTCAATCAGATATGAAAAACCTCCTAAATAGAGGTACAAAGACAGGAATAATACAAGCACAAAATAGAGCTCCTTTGACTCAAGTCAGAACCAAAGGGAAAGAACTCGATACATGAGAAGCCTCTGATAGAAACTCGAGTCCATGAAGCCTCTAACTCTCACTGGCATCGAGGGCCGCCATGAGGGCCGCCCTTTGGCACCCAAGCGGGGTGCCCGGGAGGAGGGGGAAGGTGCCCAGGACCTCTGCCCGCTTGGGCGCCAAAGGGCGGCCCTCACGGCGGCCCTCGATTCCCGGTAAATTTAATTAATTTTTAA
>LPNX010133842.1:24630-36299 GCA_001517045.1 Pseudotsuga menziesii
ATCATTGGCCTAGTGATCTTCCAGAAGTTCTATATCTACAATTGGACAACACAAGCTGGGAAAACAAAAACCAGGTCATGTTTGGTTATCTAAGCATGCTTGTGGAATTGGGAATTTTTAAGAAGGTAAAAGTTGGGTTCCTTCTTGTTGGGCATACACATGATCATATTGATCAAATGTTCAGCCATTTTGCAAGGACATTGAGGAGGAATAAATTCGGGAGCATTCCATCGTTGATTGAAATTATAGGGAAAGCATACCATCCAGAGCCTACTGTACAGAAATTGGAAGAAACTGTTGACATGTGAAGATTTCTGTTTGGATCTCATGGTGAGGAAAGGTGCATTGAAAAAATTAATGACATTAGCTTTCAGCATCAATTTTGTATAAAAAAGATTGATGGAAAAACACTATTGTGGGGCAAGAAGTACTCAACTAGCACAGAATGGGGGCCTTCATCAGGTTTGGCATTTTTGAAATTCATCCCAAGTTGTCAAATGTATGCTTCAAATTTATTGTTATTGCAATCATCTACAGAGATTCATAATGCAAGATGACATAGTAGAGATGTTGATTCTTCTCAATGCTTGGAAGAAATCAAAAAGTCTATTGAAGATACATATGAGTACTTTGATGTTGATGATTCCGTTTGGTGGGAGTCTCTTTTCATAGAGCAGAGTGACATAATTTCAAACTCTACAAATGGAGATATATTTTTGAAGATTCCATTTGCTTGGCCACAAAGTTTATCAAATGAAAACGAGGTAACAAATGTTTAACCTCGAGCTGTTGAGTTTTCTCAAGTAGAGGAAAGAGAAATGTATATTGGCTCTAGAAGATCATCCGCAAAGCATCGAGAGATGGAAGACCATTACAGGGGCTCAGTACAAGACATCAAGGAGGGTTGCATGATTGAAGTTTTGGCTACAGATGATCCACGTCAATATCCATTCTGGATTGCAAAAGCTATGAAGGTCAATAAAGAAAATGAAGAAGTAGTATCAGTAGAAGTACATTGGTATGCAACAGATACACACCCATTTGATGGTGTGTACAAGGCAGAGATGGCGGTTGAGAAAAAGGTTTGCAGAAAGAGAAATAGAAAGGGTCAAAAAATAAATCACCGCCGCATTGACATCTTGAAATTAGAGGAAGTTGATATACTTGTTTATGATTTCAAGTTGACAAAGAAAGACACTCTCCGCTCCAAGACTATAGAGATTATCAATAGGTTGCTGCCACAGCCAGAAGTTGCAAGATGGGAGTCTGTTAAACCAAGCCATAGATCCCAAAGGAATATGACATCTGAAATGATGGGCATAGATGTAGACTCAGATGGTGCTCCCATTGATAATAGAGAAGAGTATGGGTCATCTACATCTTCATCAAGTCCTTCATCTACAGAAAATGTAGATTTTGATGGGGTGTCAGAATCCATGGATGAATTTGAAGAGGCAGTTAGATGCTTTTTACTAGTATGATTTTTGTAATTGAAACTCTAGAGGAGTTTTTGAATATTTATATGAACCATTTGTTCTTGTATGGTCTAATATATTATCTCATTATGAATCACATCATAATTTCTTTGTTTCTATATGGTTATAATGGTGAAATTATTAGAGAAATTTGTTTTTTCTTTAATATGCAATTTTTCAGAAAGTTGTAATTTATCTCTTCAAGAATTTTTCTTTTTTTCCAATTTAAGGTTGATTTTAAAGTTTTGTTAAACAACAATATGGGATGTTTAGTCCATGGCTCTATTTTTTACCCTAAAAAAAAAAACGTGTATACTGGTATCAACACTTTTCTATTTGGGGGGTGTTTTTGGTGTTTTTTTTGCAAAAATCATCGTTTTTATGGGTAGAGTTCTCGTTCATAGTATATAGTTCTCGTTTCATAGTATAAGTGGTTTTTTCAGATGATCCTATCTTTTAAGATCTAACACTGCACAGGGGATGTCCCTAAGTTGCATCGAGACATTACCAATGTCGTGTAGGATTGTTAAATATCCCTTGGCCATCTTGGGGACTTCTTAGCATCACTTTCCAAAATTGGTGCCTAAGATAAAATAAATATAAGGCCTTAGAGCTACACTCGCTTACCAATACATTAACCCTTACTAAGAGACTATTCAATCTCTAATTCAGCCAAGATTTATATTTTTTTTCTTTAAATTAGCTAGGTCATACCCTCTCTTACTCTTACCATCTACTCTGCCTTGCCTCCATCCTCCCACAGAAACATACCCTATGTTATAATGTTGTGCTAATGGTATGTTTTGAACAATTCTTCATGAACCTTGAACTTTGTACCTGTAAATATAACTCCACACAAAAATACGAGACCCAGGTCTTAGTGAGGCTCTTATATTCCATTGAAGAAGCAACTCATCCCACATGGGGAGTCAGAGTGGAAGGCGTAAACATGCCATATGGCTTGAAGGGAATTGGAACTTAAAACTAATTCATAATCAGATAATCAGGGCAGGGCACTTTCACAAGGCTCTTCTATTCCATTGAAGAAGCAACACATCCCACATGGGGAGTCAGAGTGGAAGGCGTAAACATGCCATAGGGTCTGAAGGGAATTGGAACTTAAAACTAATTCATAATCATATAATCAGGGCGGGGCACTTTCAAATTCCACTCAAGCAGGATGGATACATGTTTTATTACCCTTACGAAGAAATAGTTTCTTGTAAGTAGTTCAAATGGGGAATATGAACCTCACCATGATTTTCTCTATCCTTTGCTTCATCGTAAATGTGCATTTCATGGTCAAGTAAATTCCTTCATTTTGAAAGTCATAAATCTTGATAAGAATATGCCTTTATGCAACTGTACATTATAAGAACATTGTAGAATACCAGTCTCTCCAACCTTTTCGATCGGTTTAGTCAATCTCAAAAGCTTACTAGAATCTAAATTTTAGTGTAGTCTTATTTTAGGTGACCATACATTCTAAGGAAAGTTAAGTTCTTATCAATGGTTATTTCTCTCTGTGAACTATTGTCCAATCATCATGGAAGCTGTTTCATATCCTGTACATCTCAACACAGAGCTGATATATATTTTGTTATACCTAATATTTTGCAAGTTTTTCAAGTTTAATTCATGCTTAACCAGTTGTCTTGCCTTTCAAATAACTGGTATCATCACCTTGAATCCAAATATACAACCCTTTAAAGGTTTCTGTAAAGACGCAATGTTGTAGGAGCAAGGTATTTCTCTTTATATTTGCAACATGACTCTATAATTATTGAATCCACTATTAGGTGCCCTTATAGCCAAGGAATAATGTTTCACAAAGCATAACTCCTCCATACAAAATGGTACCTTTCAAACAGTAAATGATTCAATGCTAAATAATTGCAATACTTGCAATTCCCTAAGTCAAAACACTTGCAATTCTTTGAATTCTAGGTCTAGAGATCATTTTTGCAAGACATTACGGTGCATAGGGAGTCAAGTCTCTAATTTTGCAAATGATAATCATCGAGTCTTCATTAGAAATAAGTTTCTAAATATTCCTGGCTCTTAGAATGTTTATCACTTGATTTAAAGCTAAAATAGGCTTCACAATAAGAGAAGAAACCTTTTGCAGTTTGATCACAACCATAGACCTGCTTATTATGGAACTTTCTCAAAGAAAAGGTGAATATACTTTGCATAATTTTAAGTTTATTAATTATCAAAGCAATAGGTTGTGTTTTAATTTTGATATCCCACAATGAGGAACATCTAAAACACCTTGAAGCTCATGGATTCTTAATATTGCAGTAGACAAGAGGGAAATTTTTGTTTCTGACTCTTTGTTTTTGATGCAGTGATAGCATTGGGCTTCGAAATCCTTTCAGGAAGGACTTTTCTTTGGACTATGAGAATGATAGTGATGAAGAATGGGAAGAGGTACTCATCACTAAATATCTTTGGTAAGAGTATTTGTAGTATTTTTATTAGCTTTAGTTGCAGGGAAAATTGTACATAGATCTCAGGAATTAGTTTATCATAAATGCTAGTTACTGGTAAGTTTCAATAGTAATAATTATGTAGTTTGTAGATTGATATCTATCATAAATTTGTTTGAATATCATCATTGTCAAGCAATAAAAACTTCTTAAAGGGTTCTATCTCAATGGTAGAGTGCCTGCCTGATTATAGGCAGGAGGTTGGTGGTTTGATTCCTCCGTGTCCTATCATAAATTTGTGACTGCAAAAATGACTAAATTCGCATATATACGACTATTAGTAGCTAATTTTCTGTATCTTAGTCGTATTTAGCTTAGTAATTAATATGTTAACATCTAGTAGTTTATTTAGTCATATATCTGGTCATTAATAGTTTAAATCAGTGACTAAATCATTGACTAAATTAGTGACTAAATCAACGACTAAATCAATGACTAACTCAGTGACTAAATCAATGATTAAATCCATGACTAAATCATTAACTATCAATGAATAAATCATTGACTATAAATGACTAAATCATTGACTATCAATGACTAAATCAATGACTACTCAGTCAAGCTATTAATGACTAGTGAAATACGACTAGCTATAAGATAGTGGAAATTTGCTACTATTAGTCACCGACTCAAAAATAGTCATTTATAGCTTGATTTTAGTCATTTTTTTAGTCATTAATTTCTCATTTTCTACTAGTGGCATTTACCTTCAAAGACTCAAAAAGGAAAACAATTTACTTCAACTTAGGGTGAGACTAAATTGCTTAAGTCCCCATGAAATTGTTATTCTTCTTCTGATTACTCATCGTTTTTCCCTTCCCTTGAGTGGATTCACCGCCAATTATTGTTTTTAGTCATTTTAAGCTTTCAGTCATTACCCCTACCAATTATAACCACAACTTGACGGAGTTTTAGAGTCGGTACTTACAGTGATGCTTACTTACACCGTGAGTTCTGGGTCGAGGTGGCGAGGGATGTTACATCCTCTCCCCCCTTGAATTAACACCGTCCTCGGCATTACCATTCCTTCTTCAGGTTTTATTTTTGTTTGCTTTCCTTTGTACTTCTTAATCCCTCTAGGTAGGTGGGATTAGGTCACCAACCTGCATTTTAAACATATATATGCATGTCCACTAACATCGACATTGATAACCATTTATAGCTCAGAATCCAACCTATACAATTTTCATAAACATGTAAGTTCTATTGCCATTAAATAAACATATTACCTCATAGGTTCAAGTTTACCTATAATGCACATACCTCTTCCCACCATTATTCTTTTCACTGGATGTCCTCCATCCCAGCACTCCAATTCCTAACAGTACTTCAAGTACCAATTCAAGTCACCCAACACAAGGACAATACCCTTCCTTAGGAATATCTCCTTCTTGTGCTATTCAAGGTGCTTCTCCATTACTATTTTCTCTGGATGTCCTCCATCCCAGCACTCCAAGCGCTAATAGTACTTCAAGTACCAAATCAAGCCACCCAACACAAGGATGATACCCTTCCTTAGGCATATCTCCTTTTTGTGCTATTCAAGGTGCTTCACCAAGCTGAGGCACTTCGTTCTCGCACACCCCCATAGTTCCTAGAGGTTATTCTCTTCATAGAGTCCCCCACTCTTGTGACAGTCCTCTCAATGTGTGAAGAATGAGTCTTAACCAAAATGTCTTACATCTAGGCATCCCTAGAATGCATAGTGGTCCCCTGCTGGCCCAGGGGAAAACAAGGTAGCTTTCATCCACTACCTCCATCACCACTTCCTCATGGTGACAACCTTTTTCACATGAGATCTTTCTCATATCTTCTTAACTCATTACAGTTCTAGAGCTTTATCCTTCCTCATGGCCACAATTCTCCATGCCTACAATCACTCCATAGGTGGTCAGCTCATCATGTCATTGATTCAAAGAACATCAAAATTTTTAGCATAAGTCATGTCTTACTTCATTCATCTGATAAGATTCTTTATACTAGTGCACTTTTTTTACCCCTAAGGCATTCTATTGATTTCTTAAGCACAACGCATTTTATTACTCACCTTGGCTGCATTGTAGCCCAAGTTCATAAGTAAATCTACTTCCATGTATTTGAAATATTTGTTGCCGTACCTTGCGAGTACATATGAAAGAACAATAGTCTCTATGTTGCACATCCTATTTTCCTAGGTTTCACTTGCACGCCCATTATTACATAAGTTGTAATATTGCATCTAACCACAACTTTTTCATTTAGTTTCTGCATTCACTTAGCATTCATTTAGTAGTTAATGAAATCTAATTAGAGCTTCTTTGAAGCAAACTATGTTCTACTTTATAATCATTCACCACTATTTCCAAAGCTATTATTTTTAGCAAGACGATAGCAATTCTATGACAAAATTTACCTCAAGTTTATGTCCATTTAGGACGCAAGGTCATATGCTATTGCTGTGCACACCTGTAAGGGGAGCATCAAGGGTCTGTTCCATTTGTTTCTTAATGGACCCAAAAATTGAGAACCGGTAGTTCCTATGAGTCTAATATCCCCAATGAGAAACAATTGTTCTTAGTTAACAACAATTTGTTCATAAAGGTGTTAGCATTTATGCAGTTGGGCCCTACTACTAAAATTCATTTGGTACAATGTATATTTTCGTATACCAGCATAATCCTAACAATATGTGCTTTTAATATAATTATCCTTTCAGCGTCACTTATGTCCCTGTTAGATCTTACACATAACCATTTTAGCTACATTTTTCTAGAATTTTGGGGTAATTTATTTACTCCCTTAAATGGTTAATTTCATCAAAATCCATTTAACTACCTTGTCATCTCCAAGAAGGTAGTACATATAAGGTAAGTTTTACTTATTTTTCATGAGCCACTTTATGTTTCACTCATTGCTAATAGCAAACACAGAAGGTATAGAAACTTAAATTCCAATTCAATTCTCACCAGTTCCTTACCAGTCCTTTATTCTTAATGATAATGTAGCAACCCTTTTCCATGCCAGTCCCCAACAAGAATATTCACCATGTGACCTCGTTGGGACTAATATTGAAGTGGATAAGTTGTTCCAATCTTGCACAAATACAAGGTTAGCCAATATATAATTATCTGCAGTTTCTACATCTTATAGTACTTGTATTGTAGATCAACATGAGTTTGTTAAATCCTGTTATCTCAAGCAAAACTTGTTCATTAGTTTATTAAAAATATATATATAGACTCATTTTCTAGCCCAGATAGGCCCAAGTGTTTCGACCTTTGCTCTAATACCATATGTGACGCATCCAAAAGTGGTAAGAAATTTTTTTCCTTTATTAATTATCTTTTAAATAAATGATACCGCTACTCTTGGGTACTTGGGTAATAAAAATAAAGCACACTAAAATAAAATCATCCCTTTTTTCTAATATCATCCCTTCCATTTAATCCTAAGCTCCATACTTATAATAATTATCAAAGGGCTTTACAGAATAAAATCTAACTTTTTCCCTTGTTATACTATCTATCGCCTTATAAGGGTTAACAAATAATTTTCCTTAACAAACCTCCTTAAATTCGATTCATTCATAAGAATACTTTCTACAACATCCTCACCATGAGAACATAAAAATAATTATGCCTATAGCACATAAGATAACATCATTAAGGACACCCAAACTATAACATCCCCAAATGAACTGGAATTCGATTCTTAAGAGAAATGCGAAACCGTTTTCTTGGTATCAAGAAGATTTAATCACACCGAATGGATTTGAGGTCGTTTTTATGTTACCTAACCATTAAAACATTCTTTAATAAATACCAAGATAATCACTATCATACATAATTCTTATCCCTTTATCTTGTGATCTTCATGCCATGCTGCAATCCGCCTAAACCATCTTAAGTCATTAGGACATTTCATATTATAACCAAGGAATACCAGGAAGTTATTTTCACTATATCCACATGTCACTTACTTCATAATCAGGCTATATAGGAAACATATACAAGTGCATAAAGGTTATGTCCATTTACAATTACCTTGAGTTCATTTATTTTACCTTGAGTTCTTGTCGTGCAGAATGGATCAACTATTGTCCTGCAAGTACTTCAATAAATCTATGCACACAACAATTTGGAGATTCTTGCAATTTACATTTTAGACAATAAAAATGAACAAAACAGGTATGACTAGTATAATTATTTGGGGTTACAATCACGATGTACACCATTCATAACAACAACCTTAGGAAATCCATAATGACCATCTTATAGCACTCAACTCGAAGAAACTATCCTTTTTCATAGTTGGATATGTATAAGTTGTATGATATCTCCCATACTTTTAGCATATGGAAACTATCTTTTCTTTCCCTTGCAACAATAACCCTGCATTCACAGCTTAGCTTTAACTAGGTAAGCTTCTCAAAACATCATTATGAAATATTGACACTATTCAGAGAAAACATGTTAGTCACAAGACTTGTTATTAATAATCATCATCCTAAAACATTAACATAAAAAAGAAAACATGTTAGCCACAAATATCCAAGTAATGCAACAAGTAACTTCCATAGCTAATGCTTAAATCTAAAATTAGATGACTGATCTGACTCAAAGCTTCACTTCGACTTTCCACCCAACCAACTAACTCTATCTGGCATGCGTTATTCTGCCTAGAGTCACCCCTGAGCTTGGGCAACGAATGCACTAGGACAAAGTATCACGGAGAATAACCCCCATCCAAAATCCCTCAAGTCATAGGCTCACCCTTAATTACATAACAGGACAATAATTTTTAGTTAACCAAATTAACCATTTCTTCCCATCAAGGCAGAGGTTTACCCTCTAAAAGGACATCAATCTCAAATCAGGATAAGTGAAGGCAAAAAGTAGAGTTCACAATCTAGGCTTATACCGACTCATTTATCATATGGAAACATGTGAAGAGAGATCACGATATGTTCCTTTATAATTAATTAAAGGAATTCAATCGTATGTACCTAGGTATCATGATTGCCTATGAAATCCCTTATACATAATTTTGTATCCAACTCTAACTACTATCTAAGTAGTGTTGTCACTTTTTGTAATAGATAGGTTTGGCTTCACACAACGTAGGTAGAAAGTTTCATAACCGGAATGGATCCCTTTATTTCAGACAGATGACTTTTATGCAGAGGGCCTCACAAAATCCACTGCAATGTAATAATAAAACTTTTAAATATTACAAACCTGACACATATAACACCATAAGGAAATTATACAATAAGGCATGGTATGAAAATAGCCATAAACCACAACGAACTAAATAGACCAGAAGAAATGATACTTAACCAAGCAATATAACCCGTAACTTAGTGCCGAAGCATGGGAGGGTTCTATCACAACAACTCCAGAACTTGTAACTTAAGGATAGCACCTAGCAATTCATCTCTACACATTTGAAATGCCAACAAGCACATGCAAATGACAGAAAAGGACATATCTTAATCCAATGCAGGAACCGTAAAACATATCAGGTACGCGTAATCAAATTCCCATCAGATGGGTGTTAGGAAATCTACAGGTATAGATGAGGAATACAGACTTTAGATAAAATCAATGTTTTTAGATCGATTAATGTTTGTAATAGATCTAGAAGGAGACGCTAAAAACTAAAGAGGGCTCATTATCTAGGTGTTCCCAAAAATGCAGACAGAAACTCGCACCCTGCTCGGCATGCCATGCCCCGATCTTCAGCAAAATTGTACATATGTTACAAGATACACGCTCATGTAACATTTACCAGTATCGATGGTTTAAGTCGTACTATAGGGATAAGTCAGATTTTTTTATAACCACTATACAATTTTAAAAGGAAAAGAAGGCAGTCAATTCCAACAGTGGAAATTAAGATCCCACAGTTACTAAGCGCAAACATTTTAGATCCAAACAAATCATTCAAATCTATAATATGTATTGACAACAAAGAAAGAAAGATCATACCCAACCTCAACGTGCAGGGATGGATCTATCCAAGTCATGTTGAAACGATGGGAAAGGGATCTGTAGGTTAAATCTACATCTCATGTTGATCTTAGCATTATAATATATTCAAGCCCAGTAACCATAACAGCACGTAGATAACAATTCTAGGGCTTTAGAAATCACACCCTCTTCTAGAGACCAACCCTATTTCCAAGTTATAGTGATGTGTCTGTTCCCCCCACAAAAACAGGTAAAAACTTCTTACATAAGCATGTACATAACTAAATGTATAGTGCATGCTCGACATCCCCGTAACAACACAAGCACCTATCAAGGCTACAGTACAAGCAGTCATCAGTGCTGCCCTACAACCATGCATCACGCAGCAATAAAATTCCTCCATCAATGTTGCAGTCCCCAGTATTTTTAACGCCCCATGCCCTTAGTCAGGGAGAGACTCACTTAATACAGACCGCCCACTAACAGATTCGATATCCTCTTTAAGTGCCAAATGGCCATTCAATTTTATCATTATCGGTTTATTTTTCCATTTAAATCTTTTCACCAAAAGAAAAGAAGAAAAACAACTACGTGAGTTTTTAAGAAAAACCGTGACTACCCTTAGTAATTATCTTACAATACCAATATATATGTGTGTGTGTGTGTGTGTGTGTGTGTGTGTGTGTGTTCCCTTTTTCCATTATGTGAAAACATACATATAGTGAGTTAAATATACATATGCTTCTCTTTAACTCCATTATGTGAGAACATACTCATAATGAGTTTAATATATATTTACTTTGCGATTACTTAATAACCCATTTCCTTGTAGATTTCGATGCTTATATATGTATATTCTTAACTTGTTAACCCCATTAAGTTGACACATTTATAATGGTTTTAATAAATATTTATTTTGATTTGTTAATAAACCACTTCCTTGAAATTCGAATCCTATCATAGGATTTAATGCATCATGATAGAATCAATATATATATATATACCTTTATGTGTTTCAAAGGTAATTCGCATTGTAATTGTGTATTTATTCCTGTATCTAAGTATAGCTTGTATCTATACTTATAAACGTGGGTAAAATTTATTAAACGAAATCACTTTCTTCGCACCTCTGCGAGAAAAATAGTCAAGTAGATGGTTTTTATAAACATATCGCCTTTAGTTAAAATTAAGATGACTATAATATAAACCTTTCCAGACAAGGACTAAGTTTCTTAATACAAGTTACAAGGAGGATTCCTGGGCACTTTATGCCTCAGCTAAGTAATAGGTGAGCATTTACCTTCAAAGACTCAAAAAGGAAAACAATTTACTTCAACTTAGGGTCAGAATAAATTGCTTAGGTCCCCATGAAATTTTTATTCTTCTTCTAATTACTCATCGTTTTTCCCTTCCCCCTAGTGTATTTGCCACCAATGGTCATTTTTAGTCGTTTGAAGCTTTCAGTCGTTAACCCTACTAATTATAACCACAACTTGACAGAGTTTTAGAGTGAGTACTTACAGTGATTCTTACTTACACTGTGAGTTTTGGGTCGAGGTGGCGAGGGTTGTTACAATATTGATTATGTTACTATGCTTATGCTGATACTATGAGTATGATGTGATTATGTTACCATTCTTATGAAATCTTACTATGATGATGCAAATTATTAACATGATATTTCCTTCTTTTATTTTTACACTGTATGATTACTTACTGTCTTTAAAGAAATAATATATATATATATATAT
>LPNX010133842.1:36662-62209 GCA_001517045.1 Pseudotsuga menziesii
TTAGAAATGTATGGTTTGAAAATACTAATTTGCAGAACATAGGGGCTATGACGTAGTCAGATACTTGATATCATATCAAGAATAAGTGCATGTTATGCAATAAACATTAGCAATCAAAACAATAATACGATCACACACACTGATAATCTCAATAACAACATAATGCTATTTTGACAGGGTATAGACCCAGTGTGCTAAGAGGGATGGAGGTATTTCCACCCTATGGTTCTTATGATGCCTGAGGTCGTTGGAGGACTATGCCAAGTCACGCTCCCCTAGAAATGTGATGACGATAGTTATATGCTTGCTAGGAGGGGTTGGGTCCACTATTCAGCTGACGTTGACACTATTTGTTTCTATATGTGTCTCAATCGTTGAATGTGATGCCAAATCTATACTAGCAGAGGAAGGAAAATGAGGATGAAGAAGTATAATATGATGCAAGGATGTATTAGCTAGTATTGTGGGGGATTGAGGGTTCTATGGAAATAGGTAGTGGTAGTAGCTATCCCTCCTGTGAATGTAACTGATCAATTGATTATTGTAAATCTAAGTAGAATGATGTTAAATCTTATTATTTAAACTATTGTATAACTCATATTGATAAACTGATTATGTTAAGTATATATGACTATTGCGTATGCATTATTATTGTCAATTAACATATATGCATAGGAAGGATATGCTTACTTATAGTACGTATGTGATTTGTGCATGCACTAGAAAATCATGTAGACTTTGCAAATATACACTAGTATCATTATACAATTAATGAAAAGATTAAATAATTGTGTAAGTTGTTACAAATAGTATATAATATGTATTAAACTAGTCAACTAATGTTCCTTAAATTGTTTATTAGCACTACAATAAATTATTTATTAAGTGTCGTGATTTAAAATTATTTTAAGAATTTTTTGTAAGCAACAACATTGCTCCATATTCGACAATAGAATTGTACTATTGAATTAGTAATTACAATTAGTTTTAGTCTCAAGGATAATTATCTAAATGTGTAAAAGTACAATAGTGGTAAAATTATCACTTAAAAACTAAACAAACAAATAATGAATGTTATTATTACTCTTAATATTTATTCAATAATAATAATTATTATTAATATAATTATAAATGATTATTGTTACTTTAAACTATTGTGAAATAAGTAACTTCATAATGCTAGTTAAATTAATTATTTCAATATGTGGATTATTCTTCCTCCTTGGATAAGTGAATTATTATTATTATTTTAATCAAATTATGAGTGAATTGTCCAAATCAAATAATATTATATTAACATATAAAATGATTTGGAAATCATAACAACTTTGTTGAATCATATTTTTACTAAGTAAATAAGACATTGGAATCTTTGTTATATCAGCTCATGCTTATTAATAATTGTTTTATCCTAAAAATATTTAAAACATAAGTGGTAGGTGGATACGGAAATTAAGAAGTTAATCCTCATAAATAAACTTAGTAGTTTTCATTATTAAAGACTAATAAATAATTGAAGTCATCCTCACATAACTAATTTAATACAAATTATTTTTTTGAACTAATTGAGAGAAAAGGGGATTAATAGGTTTTTGTTTCGAGAGGATAGAGGGACAGAAGTGGAGTAAGGATAAATAAACCGTAAGGAAGTGGGGTATATAGCGAAGGTTGGAGGGAGTAGTCGAGGGTTTTGATCTTTTTTGTTTTGTGAAAGGAAACTTGAAAGGGAAGAGGAAATTCTTGTTGAAGACATGCAGGGGAAAACTATGGTTCGAGAATAAAAAAAAGGAATATGTTATCGGAAATATCATTTTGTGGGCTCGGGGGATATGAAGTCTTTTGATTTTGTAGTGCCAACACTATCAGATCTGGTCGGCAGGGTGGTTTGTCTAGTCGGTTGCTAAGCATCAAGGAGGCTAAGTCAATAGATTCTATTGGATCAAAGGTGATCGTCTACCATCTACAAGCATCAAGCATCAAGTATGCTACTTGTTAATTATCAATTTATCTTACTTTAACTTATGTCAAGACAGAAAATATTTTTATTTATTATAATTTTCTTTTTATGTGCGTATGTTGAAAATGAATAGAATAAAAGAAATAAATTAAATTAAATAGATTATCAGAATTAGATCAAAACTACTTATATTTTTATTGTAATTTACAAAAACTAGATATGAATGAGCTTAATACATAGAAACGTTAGTAGAGAATAGACTTAGTTCTTTGCCACAAACTAGAGCAGTACATAAAAATAAGATTGTTTTTATGTAATAACTACATGATTGAATTACGATTTAAGACATTTTCAAAACCTTTGTTGAATTTCTGAGTGTTTACAGAGCTATGGTTGCAGAGAATTAAATTTTTAAGGATAAAATGTCAAATTGTGCGATAATGCAATTCTTGAATTGATAATTTTTCAATTAGACAAGTTGTATGTTTAGTGTGATTTCCTTATTGTTTTGAAAATCTATGTGGCCCTTAGTAAATAAACTTCTATGTTTAGGATATTATATGTTGTTGTTGTTGGAAATGATACTAGACTTATGGTTGTAGAATTCCAATAATTCTTAGTTGTGATAATTGGAAAAAGGGACATAATTCCTATGTCTTTCTGAATGTTTTTTTTCTCACTACACATTATGGATTGATTGTACATGTTAACATGTTCATAGTATTTCAATCAATGGTTGATAAATTGAATCAAACCATTTTTGGGGGCTCATTTGCATATTAAAATTCTATGAAAAAAGAAGCAAAATGAGTAACTTTGTATTTAATGAGTAGTCCATGTTTTCCTTGAATGATAACTTCTTCCAAGATAGTGTTGTTATTGTGATTACTTAATATAAATGGTTAATTTAGGAAGGTGCAACTTTTTATTCATGTGGGTTCAATACTATGGAATCAATGGATTTGAAAACATTTCGGTTCAATCTTTATAGAAAGATAAATCTTGTTGGGAAACAAATTGTTATAATTTCTCAGTTTCTACCAACTCTGAAACATAAAATTATAGCTTATGAAGGTGTTTACCTAATTTAAATCTATATATCAAGTTAAGGAATAAAATTTTTTAAGTTTCAAACCTATCTTGTGTTAATCATTTTTATTGAAATCGCTAAGTGTTTAACTTTGAATTGGAGAATTGGTAGCCTTAAATTAAGTCCTAATGTGTCGATGTATGATTTTGGATGACATGATTGGTAGGTTAAAGGTTAATGTTATCATATGTCAATTCCGACTTTTGAATTTCAACGTGCCGACATCAGGATCGACAGGTCAAGAGGAATTTGTTGATCTTTTTTTATATTTTGCTGGCTTCTGAATTTTGACATGCTAATGTTGGGGTTCACAAGTGAGAAGGAATATATGTATGTTTGTTCACTCATTGTTGACTTCATAATTTCAAGGTTTTGTTGTGAGGATCGACAAGTCATGAGGAATTTGATGATGTTTTTTCACCCATTTCTAACTTTTGACCTTTGATTTGCTGACGCTGGGATAGACAAGTCAGGAGGAATTTGTTGGTGTTTGTTCAGTCATTTCCAACTTCTGACTTCTGACACGTGTCAACATCATGGTCATTGAGTCTAGAGGAATTTGCTAATGTTTGTTTGAAATTTGTCAACTTCTTACTTCTGATGTGTCAACGATGGGATAAAAAATTTGGAGGGTTTTTCTTATTGTTTTTGGTTCCAACTTCCAACTACAGATGTCATTAATGTAAAGATCAGTATGGTAATGTTAGAATTGTAAAAGTAATGTGAGGATCAGTAGGATTTTTATATTACATTATCATGGATGTTATGAATTTTGAATCTCGATGTTGGAATTGTTGGAAGGGTATGTTAAAGTCACGAAGGAAGATTTAGACCATCGGGTTTTCTAATTAAGACTTTATAATGATCATTCAATTGAAATTAATTTGTAATTATGTTTCTAAACATATAAATTACTACACTTCCAATGTTTTGAGTTATTGTGACTCAATGTTATTTGTTTGAATGATATCATAATTTTTTCTTGTAACATTACAGCCATTAGAGTGCTCATTGTATGTTGTTAGCTATAGGATGTTATCTATGTAGCTGTGTGACATGTGAGTACATTACACTTTATCATTATTACCATATACAATGTATTGATGAAAAATATGCTCCTTTGTTAGAAACATTTAAAAATCATGCATACAGGCTTATCATTCATCATTATTTAAAAACTAAGGTACATAAGAATTTCATAGGTTTTTTGTTCAAATATTATGGTATGGCAATTAAAATTAAAATTAAAATTAAAATGGTAACAACTTATGTATAAAAGAACAATTATTAAAATTGTCAAACAATATGTGTTAAAATGAGCCTAATTAATTAATTTGTAATAATGAATTACGATTACAAGTGTAAATTACAAATTCCAATTCCAATTACAAATTACAAATTATATTTAAAATTATTACAATTACAAATTACAACATTAGGCATGTGTTCAATAATTATTACCATATAGAAAATATTGATGACATGTAGGACCCTTTGTTAGAAACATTTAAAATTTATACATATAGGTTTTCTCATACATTTAAAACTCATTCATATAGGATTTTGTTTCATCATCATTGCACTGAATTAGGGAGGTACTTTACAGCCCAATATGGAGGAGATGTTGTCGCCACATAATGTAACATAACATTCTGTTACAAAAATAAAAATATATCATAAAAATTCATGCGAGTTGAAAAAAGTAAATTTAACAAAGTATAAGAAAGAAACACAATTTTTTTCTAAACATCTAATAATGTATCATTGGTTAATAGATATGGGTTTTAGATGAATCTATGTTGGTTTACCTTTACTACTAAAAATATCCATTATATTATTCTATTTATCAAATTATTACATTATTCACTCCTTGTTTTTCTAGTTTTTATTATTTATCATTTATTTATTAATTAGTTTTGTTATTTAATTATTAAATATCTTAAAATTAATCCATTAGTTATATTTTTAATTATATTCAAATTATTGTATTTCGTGACCATTTTATAAATTTAATGAAATCACTTCATTCTTTTTATAATGTTGAGTACTTTCATTTATTTCTTGTTTTGTCATTACACTCTAAATTTATTATCAACCTAATTATATTCATTATATATGTATATTAGTATATTATTATAGTCATTATTAATTGCTGAATATACTCAAACACTCCTTTTTTCCAAGTTATTATTTATCATTTATTCATTACTTATATTAGATATTTCTTTATTAAATGTCCCAATATTACACCATTTGTTATATATTTTTAGATATATGTGAAATAGTTCTCTTTTTATTATTAGGTTATAAATCAATTATAAATTTCAATTATCTTTTACTAATTAATTTAATTAATTAATAATAACCTTAGTTCCTTAATTTATTATTCCCACTCATACCTTAAGTTACTCTTATTTTTATAAACCACATTATATTGAAATTTGGCTTCACTCTTTCTATTTGTAATAATTATATTTACCCTTATCTTGTTGTAACTGAAATACAAATATGTAACTCTAATTATGTACTAATTTTTTAGCGAAGAACTAAAGGCTAAGGACCCACAAGTGAACGTTGTAATAAATTTACAATTACATAAGTCAAACCATGCATTAATTACAGCATGGAGTTGTATGATTTAAATTGAAATCGAAAAATAATGAAAGTAGACTTAGTAAATTGAAAGTGAAATGCAACAAAACAATGAGGGAAACAAAAAAATACTAACGGTAAAGGTTAATGGATGAGAATCCATGGAAATCCATTTGATGATGATGAGTTTTCATCATGGTTCCTTGGGAGCTCGAGTAAAAGTGATCTCTTGATAATCACTTAACTTCCTAAAAACCTTATGGTCTAATCCTACATTTAACATGATTTTAATCATTGTGAAATAAAACACCATCCACATAAGTTGGAGAATGAACTATCATTTCTTGGAAGTGTCAATTAGTAGCATTTACTAAAATTAATATGCCTCTCAAACATTTATTATAATCGCTAACCAAGGATATAAACCAAAAGAGAAAAATAATAATGAATCACCATAGAATTGAAAATACGCAAGCATGGTTAATTAGAACTTAAACATATCAATTAAATATTTAGAACGGACCAAACAATCAAAGTAAAAGCATAAAATATGTTCTGATGGATAAATTTTCGTCATCCTGTCTTTATTATACCCTTCTGACACTTCCAACATCAGGAGTCAGAAGGTCGAATGTCTAGGAATGCATAACATAATAACCCTATTGATCCTAACTTTCTCGAGCCTCCTGACACTTCCAACATTGGGATTCGAAAGTCAATTATTGGATGACTAACAAAATCATGAACTTCCCAACTTCTTGATCCTAACTTCGGTGCATTGGAAGCCGAGAGTCGGAACTGGATAAGAAACAACATCAACAATCCATCTAACTGGCCAATCTTGAAGTAGACATGTCAAAACTATGAAGTCATCATACAACATAGAAAAAAATAAAAATTACATTCCGACACCGATGTATCGACCTCAGAATTCAAGTCTCCCAATGACGAGATTCAAACATCAACACCAAAATGGAATACCATCCAAAGACATGTTGATCCCCACGTAAAAACCTCAAGTTGACATGATACAAAAATACGATTTAACCCCCTATTATGAGATCGCGTGATGGAATCGACGCATGGATACCAAATTCCCCTTTACTTGAATTTCAATATCCTAGAACAAAATGTATCACTCATAATTCCTCCCAAACAAAGGAATTTAACACAGGTTTATAAGAATCTAAGAAAGTCTTACTATAGCCAATTCCATGCTTATGGATTCTTTCACTCTACAGTTTGGATTATTTCCAATAACATCACAGTGATAACTCATCACTATTGTTTATTTCCCAGGAATTACACCAAAACAATTCATATACAATTCACCATTTCATTGACAACAACCCATCAGTCAAGCACATGTTTTACCAAATTGTTCAGGGAGAATGTGTTGACCAATACAACTCAACATTTTGTTCATGGGTTTAGGATACCATGAATTCAGTCTCTCTCACTCTCACAACCTTTCTCCTTCACACTCGTCCAACCAATTTCCCTATTTTAGGTGTGTTCTTCCGCCCCCTATATTATGCACATACCTAATACTTTGGGGGATATTCCCCAAACTTGATTCTATCTTTTTGCATGAGTGAGTTACCCTTCATGCAAAACCATGTCAACAATTTAGTAAACCCCACTTAACCACTCATTAGATATTAATTAACACTTAAAACATGTTTTAAGGTTAAATCAAAGTTCTAGGATTTAATTAGGAACAATGGGGTCTTCCTTTAGGTACTCAAGGCTCTACCACAACAACATAGCTACACAACTAACCAACTATAGCTTAAACTAAACACATTGTGAAAACCAACGATCTAAACCGGAAGAGAATAATACTAATAATGAATCACCATAAAATCAAAACCATGGAGGAATGGTTAATTAGAAATTAAAATTATCAATTAAATATTTAAGGCATGCCAAACAATCTAATTAAATGCATAAAAAGAAGACATGACGATTAATTGTTTGTCTTTCTGAATTTACTAGAACGTTCTAATACTTCTGACATTGGGAGTTGCAAGGAAGAATGTATACAAATGCTAACATAACAAATCTAACTATCCTAACATTCCCAAACCTTACACACACTTCCAACATCTGAAGTTAGAAGTTAACATTGACAAAGAAACAAAATCGCAACCTTCTCGAATTTTTGATCCCGAATTTGGCACATGGAAAGTTAGTGGTCAGAACTTTCCAAGAAAGAACATCCATAATCCACCCATATTTACAATCCTGATACAACACATCAGAAATCAAAATTTGGCACACAACATAGATGAAAAAAAATAAAAAATTTTCTGATGCTAATGTCCCAAACTTGAAACTCAAGTCTCCGAATGATAGGAGTGAGACATCAACACTAAAACGGAAAAGCATCTAAACACGGGTTGATCCAAATTTCAACACTTTGGCATCTAAAGCTCATCTTGAAATGACATAATAATAAAATTTAACCACTGGTTTCAATGTCGTAGCATCGACATTGACACATTCGCACTGAAGTCACAGCTACGACTTATTCAATCCAAGCTTAAACACTTAGTCATTTTTAAGAAAAGGACTTAGGAACTAACACTAATTAAAACTTAATAGGTCTTTACCCATGACCCAACATTTAGACCCTTTCCAACATATGCACATGTAAACTTCACCAATTAACGCAAAAACATAAAGGAAAAAGAGAAAATTAACCAAGGAAAAACTCATCACTGGTTAAGACTGCAAATTACAGGATTTTAGCCAACATACCAAACTCGTACAAGATAATAGATTAATTCTTGGTCTCATAATTAAACAAAGGAATTACAAGCAAGGTTCACAGTGTTAGATCTCATTCTCATTAAATCTCAGAAATAGAGTTAAACATGAATGAACGTTCTTGATGCAACAGTGAAAATTACAAGAAACATGAACTTCACTATAAGTACAGTGATGAACTACTTGTTCCATTTCCATCAAGATTCTCCTTTCTATCTACTACTGAACCCAACTAAATTAAACTTAATAACAAAACAATTTTAGAACGAATTTAAATGAGAAGGTTCAACTTCCTATTTCAACTTTTCATATTATATAATCCCAAGGTTGAACCTAATGGATCCAACACATAGAATAAGGACATTTTCCTATAGGTCAATTCTCACAATTTTCCTAGAAGTTATGTTTCAAATTGGGGTTGTAGCTATGGAAATTAATCCCAAGCTTAGATCAATTGAACTCACAAAATTGCTTGTAAAACATGCACAGATTCACTCAAATTGGAGACTGCATATGGTGCATAAAAAAAAATTCTATTGAATAATTTAATATCATCCAAGCTCATGAATTCATAGGTTTTCCAAATATATAATTACATCATATATTAGAATGCATAAGGAGGAAAGTCAAATCAACAGAAAATACAACTTACTAAAAAGTAAAAGCCCCCCTAGGAACATAAAATACTTTCAAAATATGTCAAGAAGGTCACGAATGGGATGAATGAAGTGTATTGAATGATAAGTGGAGTAAATTGGATAATATCATGATTTTGGAAGAAAATATATGGAGGATGAGTTGTACAAAAAACATGATAGTTTCCTCAAGAGTGGCTTTAACCTTTTTCCTTAAAAGCTGTTGAAAAACAATTTAATTCTTGATAAGGAAGGAATGCACACATACTAAACTGGAAAATATGATGGGTTTTCAGAATATTATCTAAAATATTTCCAAGGTGATCCTATAGGTAGTTTATTCAAGTTTGGCCATGTGGTGCAAGTGGATGCCAACTAGCTAGTGTAGGACATAGGAATTTAACCAAAAATGATTAAATAATATATCGTGAGTATGGGAATTTGTTTTGATTATTCTAATACCCCTCCTTAATCCTATATTGTTTGAAATATTAGAAATATATCATAGATATAGGTCCTAGAGACAAGTCTTAGTCACCTTTTACATACTACTTATCCATACAAAACAAGCACAGAGGCAAAATCACAAAGCAGAAAATCCTCCGTTAAACATGGACATGAAAAAATTGTGTGAAATCTTGTCTTCAATCGGTATTTACCATATGATCATATATACATAATAGTTATTTGATATTTATGAATGTATTCTCAGAGAAATCCTTACTGAATATGTCTGTAACTTGGTCAGATGCCGTGTAATAGAGCAAAGCAATGATCCCATCATGCACGAGCCATCTGATGCATTGCATATGGATCTCTATGTGTTTGGTTTGATTCCTTTGTACTAGATTGCTTGATATTCAAATAGTACTTTTTTTTCATAATAGATGATTGTAGAAGTCTTATATTTTATTCCAAACACCGAAGTATACCTTGCAACCACAAAGATTGAGTAGTTGCATACACAACTCCTCTGTATTATTCCTATGTAGATGAAAGGGAAATGGAACTTTTATTTTAATTGACTATTTGATTATCCCATATGTAATCATAAAAAAATATGCAGAAGTTGATTTTCTATTAGTGTTATCACCTTCCCAATTAGAATAAGTAAAACCAACTAACTCTAGGTCAAATTTTGCAACATAGTGAATCCCATGTATGCTTGTTCCTTGTACAAAGTGTATGATTATTTTTACTTCCGTCAAATGGATATCATGAGGTTGATCCATGTGTCTATATTACATACTCACTACATAATGTATATCAGGTTAAGAATGAGTTAAAATAAATAAGACAACCAACCAGTTTCCATTACAGTGTGTTGTTTACCATTGAGGTTGAATTTGCTTCTTCAATCTTAACTCTTGAGAGAAAAGAAGCCTTGATTGGCTTGAAATAATTTATGAATAATAATTGGAATCATGTAATTTTATTCCAATATCTGATTGAAAAATATCAAGCCCCAAAAATTTGTTCAACATTCCCAAATCTATCATGGAGAAAGCATGGTTCAATGCATCTTTCAAGGAGGAAATTTATTTCATGGAACTTCCTGTGGTAAGAAGTTCATACACATACAAATTTTTATTATTATTTAACTATGAATTATATTAAAATAAATATTTCTATCAGACTTGCATCTACTCAAGCTCAATGATAGCAGAAAGTGACCAATATTAACATACCGAGCTCTACGAGCTTGTTTTATCCCATATAGTGATTGCTTGAACCTGCAAAAAATACATGGATTAGTAAAAAAACCTTATAGATTCTTCATATATATATATTATTTGAGATATCCATGTATAAATTCTCTCTTCACATCCATGTGATGTACGTCCCACTGCTTGGAAGCTGCAATGACCAAAACTAGTCTTATAGAGTCCAATTTGCCACTGGTAAAAAGGTATCATTATATCCAATGACTTGGACTTAGGATAATAAACTGTCCAATAACCTTTCCTAATACTTCATAGGAGATTCATAATCAACAAAAATTTTCTTGAATACTGATTTTCACTTTATTAGCTTTCTCCTTGGTGGGAGATTGACTAGTTCCCATGTCTCATTCTTCTGGAGTGAATGGCATTCCTCTTTCATGGTTGTTTTCCGTATTGGATATTATAATTATTATTCATATTTTTGTGGATGTGATTCAACAATTATATAACACTTTTCATCAAATAAGGTTTCCTTGACATAAAAGGCACTCTTAATTTGAGATCTTGTTCTTCTAGGATCACGAGGATTCCCAACTAGTTCTTGAGCTATATGAATGGTATTTCTAACCCACTTTGTTGTTGTAGAAGTTTTTTTTTGTTGGATAATGGGAAGAACCATTTGACTAAAATTTTTTCCATTGGTGAAGTTACCATGAACCAGGGACATGTAAGCTGTCAAAATCACCAGAGGATCGCACCCATCATAGACCGCAACAACCCTTAATATTGTTGGATTTTTGGTATCCATGGGTTTTGAACTGGCGACCTTTCCACTTAGGGTAGTGTCTTAACCATACCCTGCCACCAAAATTTCTACATATCACATATTTCTATTGTTGGGGTGATAGTATATGCAATTAAATCATAATTATTAGACATGTCAGAATCATAAACATTATTAGTGTCTTCACTTATAGTCAGAGGTGGTGGTGGTGAAGAGGACTCTCCAATTTCTGTTGTTAGCATAATTGAGTGCACACGTTTATAAACTTATACAATTTTGAATATTAATAATACCATAGAAACATACACTATTGAATTTGAGGTTCCAAATCCTTCCTCTTTTCTAGTGGAATTCTAGCCCAAGCTTTAGAGCTGAAAATCCTGAAATGAGACACATTAGACTTGCGTCCACTCCAAGATTCGAAAGGAGTGATTCCATTAATATTCTATTGAGGGGCCTTATTATTTATATAGGATGCACATTTTATAACTTGAACCCAAAACGTTTGTGGAAAATTCTTAGAAACCATCATGCAAGTGGCTATCTCCTTGAGAGATTTATTATTCCTCTCAGCGACACCATTCTGTTGACATGTGTAGGAAATAGAGTGATTCATTTGGATACCTGCATCTTCACAATATGGAATTAACTAATATTCGACATATTTTCCACCATTATCAGATCTTGATATTTCTTCTATATTGGATCTCGAATAGGGCTTTAAAATCCTCAAAGAGGTCACGAACGTATGACTTGTGCTTGAGGAAGTAAACCCAAGAGTATGTGGAAAAGTCTTATATGGAGCTTAGGACATACTTGGATGGACTCATGGAAATATGAAGAAAAGGACCAGAAATGTCACTACGAATAATTTCAAGTGGTGGAGAGGTTCGCTCATGACTAACTCTCTCATATTTATACTATGGGTTTTTCCCTAGAATGCATCCATAACATACTCCTTTGGAAAACTTGATTTTGGAAAACCCTATGACCATGCCTTTGTCACACAAGTACAAAAGTTATTTCTATTTAGATGGCAAAACCTCTCATGACAAATTTTCTAACTTCATTAGTATGAGTGGGGATATCAATGGGGTTTGAGAACAACATGAATTGTGAGAACTTCTAAATTTAGAAAATGTGATACACAAAACCTTTAGCTATGACTATACCATTTGAAATTTGAATGATTTCAACATGATTGGGAATAAATACAAACTTCTTAGGGTACACAGTGTGGGTCATCTAATAGAATTACAAGAGATTAGAAACAAGACCTAAGACATACAAAACATTATTCAAGGAACCATGATAAATATGTATTCTACCATTTCCCTTAATTTCAGTTTTAGAGTCATCTACCAATACAATATTTGGACATTTCGAATCATCAAGAGAGGACAAGGAATCCCTTGTAGAAACTATGTTCTCTAAAGATACACAATCAATGATAAAGGAAGAGGATCTTACAATGCTTGCAACTAGGGCATGAAATATCTGCTTTTCTTCAGAACTTGATCCTCCTTCCTTTTTTTTTACTGCTTCAGGAACAGAGACGCTGTGCTTTTTTAGGATTTGATTCAACATATTAATTTGTTTCTTCATGCAAGAGCTCTCAACCTTACCACCATATGCACACTTGATTATTTGACCTTTACCTTTCTTCTTCTAGGATTTCTTCTTCTTGGAGTTTGAGGATTCCTCATGAGATTTGGACTTGTATCCATTTTTATCAGGAATATTCTTATCCTTCTTCTTTCTTATGGAATCCATCTTTGAATATCCAGCAACCAAATATTGATATTTGGAAGGTTTGATGGTGTGTATCATGACCAACTTATCTTACTCCAGTTCAAGGATTTTATGAAATCTTCCAGCGAAGGAGTCTTCCAAGTTCGAGTTATCAAATTTGTGCCATGGAAGGTGGATACAAATATTGAATATTAAGGTACAAGCTTTGAAAGTATGGAAAAAACAAGCTGTTCATCTTTCTTTTCGATATCACATTGTTTCAACTACAAAACAAGGGATTCAAACTTGGAAAAGTAGAATTGTAAGGAATCAAAATTTATTGGAATCAGTGAGATCAAACAATTTTCTAGTTGATGTCCCCTCATTTCATATGTCCTTAAAAATAAATTTTGAATCTTCTCCCATAGTTCATTTGGTTATGTCAATCCATCAAGATGGAAAAGAAGGTCTCTAAAAATATTGAGACATAAGACACCATAAGCGTCATCCCTCATGCTATGCGATGTGTATTCTCTGCTGTTACATTGGGCTCAGACTTAGTTTCCATGGTCACTCTGAAGAGGCTCTTACTCCTCATCAAAATCTCCATTTGTGCCTTCCATTCAAAGTAGTTTAATGGAGTGAATATGATAATGTGAGATTGATCCATTTATTCAACAATTGTTCCCTTAAACAGACAGAATGCACTTCTTGGGAGCGATGTCAATCCTGAAAAATAAATAGAAGAAGATACAAATCGAGCTACAAAGGATGTGAAACCATCTGGAAAATAATTCCAAGTTTATATCAATTTATCTCACAAAATTTCTTGTAAAACATGCATAGAATCACTCAAATTGGAGACTATATATGGTGCACAACAAAAAATTCTATGGAATAAATTTTTATTATCCAACCTCATGAATTCATAGTATGTCAAAATATATAATTACATCATGTATTCGAATGGATAAGGAGGAAAGTCGAATTAACAACAAGCAGGCTTATTAAAAAGTCAAAATCCCCCTTAGTTTCATAAAACACTTTCCATATATATCAAGAAGTTAACGAATGGGATGAATAAAGTGTATCATTATATAAGTGAAGGAAATGGGATAAAATCATGCCTTTTTAAGGCAGTTTCCAAAAAACTAGCTTTCACTTTCTTCCTTAAAAGCTGCTGAACAGTAGTGTAATTTTGGATAAGGCGGGAATGCGCACTTACTAAACTCGGAAGTATGATGGGTTTTCAGAATAATATCCAGAATATTTCCAAGGCACTCATGTAGGAATATTAGGCAATTTTGACCATGAGGTGCAAGTGTTTGTTAACTAGCTAGTGTAGGACCTAGGAATTTAACCAAAAAATATTAGATAATACATCCTAGGTATGGGAATGGGTTTTTATTATTCTAACAGTGGCATGTGGTTTACCCAACTATAATTAAAACTAGTGATTTATTAGGGGAATAATCAATTGGGTTTAGTTAAGTGTTGTGATACAACCCATCAAATAAACTAATGGGTTTTTATTGTTGTGGGGGTCAAAAAAGAATTGGATATGAGGCCATTGCATTTAACTATCACATTGATGATCAAACACATTATCAATAATGTTTTAGGTGAAACACTAGAGAACCTAATTAGATGTAAAATGAGTTGTGGAATGTGGGGATTTCCAGCGCTATTATTACACAGAGGAAAAGGGAATATAAATATATTAATATTTGTAGGACAAGGTTTTTATCTTGGACCTTAGCGTAGTGTACCAATGTGGTATCACATCCTCATGTGGGTCATTTCTCATGGATGCTGAGGGCTTCAAGGACCCTAATTTTTAGTGATGATTCACTGGATAGGATGATGAGGACAACGATCTTCTCAAGATTTTATTGTACAATGAAGATTAAAAAATTAGGTCCATGATGCACAAAAGTACACCAAGAAGAGATGGTAAATGTAAAGTGTGGGAGGCATATCCTGAAAAGGAAAAGGAGAAAAATAAAAATATTGACTAATAAATATCCAAATAAAAAAATAATAATTTAGAGAAGTAGACTTAAATAGATATGGTTGAGACAACTAGAAATAGCATCCTTAATCGAAGTCATGTTTTGTCAAAATTAAATACTAATGCCTAGTCTTCAAGACTTTAGAGGAGTAGGTTCACGTTGAATTTATTCAACTATAGGGGAGGATAGCTTTCCATTTCATCATTTTCATGACCATGAATTTCGAGATCAATAAAATAAAACACCATTGGAATTTAGTTTAGAGAATTATGTGACTACAAACCCTCAAAAAATATCCTAGAAGGCATCCACAAATTCATGGATTCTTATAACATGTATTTCTTCCTCAATCCTACGTCAATTAACAACCAACCAAGCTCCATGAATCTTATAATATATATTTCCAACATTAGGGGAGGATATCAAAGTATTTTTTGGTTTGGGTTGTGGTCCTTCCCACCATCATATTCGGGGTTTGTTTCCCAATATAGGAATAAAATAGTATTTCCTTTCTGAACATATATTTATTCAAGGTTTGGAAGTAGGTATTTTCCAAAAAATGACTAATTTCATGGTTCCCTTGCTGAATTTGGTTTTGGACCCCATAGGAACAGCTCATTTAGGTTTGATGCAATTGTGAATTAAGATATAGTCATATTTTATTTGTGAGGAATCTAGTTATATTATGTTAGTTTTCTTACAGGGAAATAACTAATATGGATATCATTACAAGAGTATACATGACGTTCCATAGTTCTTGTTGTGTGGTATTTATGATGTGTTAATCATATAATAGCATGTGGTTGTTTTCTCTATTGTAACCCTAGCCTCTTCTTATTATATAAAATAAAATTAAGGCACACTAGTTAGTATAGAGATAAATAAGATATTGTATTAGTTTTCTTTGTAATTTGTCTCTCTAATTCAATAGAGACATGTGACCAGATCTATAAATTACACTTGTTGTGTTTTTTAGTGATTTGTGTATGTATATATAGCACTGATATATCTGCTATTTTGAGTTAACTAGTAAGATGCTTTTTTTAACGATTCTGAAATTTCTAGAAATAATTTTAGTGTAAGCAATTTTCTATTTCGAGAAGCATTTAAGCATATTTAAAACTAGATGTTAGTTCCTTTTTTTTATATAAGTCGAAGAAAGTGCTAGATTAATAAAACACTCAAATCCAATTGTTGTTAGTGCTATTATTAATGTTAAGGTTAGTGTTAATTGTGTGACCAATATGTAGTGGTTAGAATCAGTTGGTTAACCCATGAGTAATGAAAATCATGTAATAGAACATGATGTAGGTGAGATAGTGGTATGAACATGTGGTTTTTTTCTTATTCATTAATATTTGATGATATAAAATCACTTTCATATAGATGACAATGTGAGATAATATTCTTTCACATGCTAGTTGATATAGTCTTGTTATTTTGTGATTATTTATTTTGTGATTATTACAAAGTCTTATGTTATAATGATGTTATAACCTTATGATGGCATGCAACAACATGTAGGTGCTTGATATTCATGATGTTATGATGGAAATTGTGTTGTATGATAATGTCATGTTCCTTGATACTTGTGATGGCATGTACTATCATGTTTTTATTTCATATTAATGATGATGATGCTATGTTTTAATGATGGCATGTGATAGCATGTAGTTCATTGATACTCATGGTGATGTTATGTTTCATAATAACATGTGGTGATGTTATGTTTCATATTACATATTGATTTTGTTCCATGATAAGGAGGATGTGAATGATCACATGTTGTAATTAATTAAATGGTGTGACCAATAGAATATGTGATTATGGGCTATAAATTTTTGATATTGTAATATATTTATAATGATGCTTGTTATTCCATGATGTTGTTTTATGCTAGGCGATAGTTTATGGATTTATATTACTTCATGATAGTATTTCAATGTGATTAGGACATTCTATTATCTTAGGACAGTAATTCATGAGGATAAAAAGTGGCTTAACTTATTATTCTTTCTTATTTCATGATAGTATTTCATCGAAAATGGTACTTGGTTATAGGAAATTTTTATTTCATGATCGTAATTTATGAGATACTCAGGTTATGATCCTTTATGTTAGTACTAAAGATAAGAATTATTGTTGCACAAAAATATTGTATTGATAATTTTGTTAGTACTAATAAACATCTGTATGTGGTGAGTGGAAGTTGTTCTAGGAAATTCACTTAGGGGCCAAGAGGTCCTATTCATTCTAGGATCACATGGTATTCCATAAGCATGATATAGAATGGCTACAACTAACACCATATAGGATGGGGGACAACCCAAATAATGTGCTACTATTTTTGGTAACTTGTGTTTCTTGATTTTCTTAGTAAATAGAATGTGAAGGAATAACTACACTGTATTTTTGATATTATATTAGCATGAAGTAATGAATTATTGCACTTGAACTTGTTTCATGGTGATTAGTGACTAACTATATGATTGTGAGGGAAAATGTTTCAGGTATTCCACTTTATGGCCTTTGATGGAAAGTCATTATACAAACCACAATCTTGTGGGAGCCCATAACCATGAAGGAGTATGGGATAGGGACTGACTCACTCGATAATACCTTCTTCTCTATGATTCTTCAAAATTTCCATGGATTGAGATACATCATCCATAGCGAAAGGTATATGGAGAAGGAAATTATTTGCATGCGGTTGATTTCCCAATAGGAGTCATGGAGGGCGTTTTGGGATATCCTTATGAGATGCTTGGTTTTCATAGTTTACTGCAATGGAATAGATTCATGGTACCCTCAATATGAGGCCCTAGGTCCATAGATCATGTCTAAGGATGAAAGTACTCAATAGTTAGGCTAATTCCAAAATTTCAAGATAGAGAGAGAGGGAGAGAGTTATACTTGCACCTCATCAGATCTATGATGAGGCTTTTGATGCGTGTTGAAATCACACCATGATTGAAGACATGTATAATTGTTGTAACAAAGGACCCATGCCATGGTGAGCAGTACCATCCTAATTATTGTGGGTGTTTGAAGGTTGATCAGATGGTATTATCAAAGGAGAGGATTTGTAAGGGAGGAAGTAGAATAGCTATGGTTATGAATGTTGTATCTATAAATTGGGTATGAATCTCCTTGAAGGAGGAAGCATATAACACCCCTTTTTCACATATTGCATTAGTGTTAGAGTGCATGCCAAGGTTATAGTGTAGGCATGGGACATACTCATGATGGCCACATGAGTAGGTCCCATAACTACAAAATAGTATTAGGCTATGTAGGTTTATGTTATTAATATTATAAGGGGAATGGTATCGATAAGAATATAAATATATAGTTCTTAGGAAATAAAGCTAAATTAATACAGGCTTCGGAAAATAATAAAACATGTAATTATGATCTATTTATCTATTTAGTGGAATTTTGTATGGGAATTCTTGTTGGAACATAATTCCATATAAACATTAGGTCCTACATTATTATTTGATTTCCTAAGTGTTTAGTAAATTTGTTACATGTGTTAGTTGGATACCTAGTGCATAACTTGTCCACTTAATATAGTTTATCCACACTAGAACCCTCATTTTTTCTTTTACTCTGACTTTTTTGAGCTAAAGCACCCATCCTTCCTTTTACGAGTTAAAGAATTTTTATTCTTCCCTTATCCATGATTAGAAAACTAGTACAAAATGAGGAATTAGCTACTAAGTGACTAAAAATTCTAGTCACCATAGGTTTTTCAAGTGTTTTACTACTAAATATGAGCAGTTTTGATTGACCAAACTATAAACGACTAAAATTAATGACTAATTTAGTCACCAGTTAACAAATATGACTAGATAATAAGTGACAGATTTAAAAATGACTAACATAAACAACTAATTTAGTCACAACATAAAAATTGACTAGCTAGAAGAACATGAATTAGTCATTTGTGTTAGTCATTTTTAATTTTGTCATGAAAAATTGCAATTGTGACAATGAATTGTTACAATTTAGTAATTTTTGTAAATTGTCTACCTTCCATTAGTAATATTGGTTCCATGTACCTCGATCTTCAGAGATCCAACAAATAAATTGTACAAACTTGTTCTTGAGCATCTTTATCCCTGCCGCACCATTGAAGCAAACCGTTAAACGCGTGCCAAAGGAAAATTAGGTTCCTACAATTACGAATTAGGTACTAGAATGAGTACCATATTGATACCTAGAAGCATCATACCTAATTGTTGATCCTTCAATGTAAGAGTCCCAAGTCCCATTCTAGGGTTATTTTCTAACTTCAATATAACAATCATGATCTCTGACCATCAAACTAGATGCACCAGTCGACATAGCTTCACCATGCTTAGTTTCTTTAAACGCCGTAGCAGTTGATCCAATAATAATTGAACCAGTGGAAGCACCAAGAACAATATTTTAACCAATCAAAGACTCAATTATAATTAAACTGGGGTGCTGACCGAGAACCAGTCTCAGATCCATATGTAGTAAAGGTAGAGGCCCGATAGTACCCCATCTCGGAGTCTCAGGTAAATATTTGAATTCCTTGACCTATTGCAGGCCCGAACTCACATAATATGATACGTATAATGCAGTGATGACCTCTCCTTATCACTATCAAGTTAAACCTCATTTACGCATTGGTGGCTAGGTAAATTTTGCATCTAACGTCACCACCCACCTGATTCACGATGTGCACAACTCTTCTCGGCCAATGTCCTCGATCCAAGTTTATTATTTATACTACTATAACAAAAATACAACTAAAACAAATATTATATTTATATAAAACACAAATTATTATATTTATATACAACACAAATTAATTAAATTTTATATAAATCATAATTTATAAAACCAAAGCTATTGATTCTCTATATGTTGGCTAAAGGAGGATCAAAATGAAACCCTTCATTATTTTTGAGTGATGTTGAAGATCCATCAATAACATGGAGTTCTTGTTATCAACTCAAAAGATAATCCTGTCAAGATTCGTAAGTGCTTGGAGGACATGCAATGTTGAGTTTAACACACTAAATAAATTTTTAATGCAAATGTAAATTCTCTTCTTCTATTGAGACTAATAGACGCATAATTCCTATAAAATAAAATCCATGCATTATAATAGAGGGAGAAACTCTATTATAATTCCCTTTATGCTTCCTGAAGAAAAATTGGTTGTCTTGTTGGAATGAAATTGTCCTTGTTATATTTTTCCTATTCATTTCTTTTGTATGTTGACTACAAGTTTCATCTTTTTTATTAAATCATGTGTTATGGTGCATCATGAATTGTCCATGCAACTTTGGTAGATGCATTGAATACATATATTAGTATAAGACTTCATTGTTTATGTTAGTTACATGAGATGTTAGTTGTTAATTGTTTATGCTAGCTTCTTAGTATATATGTGCATAAAATACATAGATTGTCACTATGGTCACATTATGAGATTTAGCGGTTAGGGGATTTAGGGGTTAAGGGGGATATCTAGGGTTAGGGGGTTACATTTAGGCGGATTAGAGGCTTAGGAGTATAAGGGGTTAGGGTTTAAGGTATTTAGGGTTAGGAGGTTTAAGGGTTATGGGGTTAGGGTATCTGGGATTAGGGGGCTGGATATGATCCCTTTAATGATATTTATTTGGTTGTATGCCATTTTTCTCCCATTTGTCTTTTTTTCATTTTTGATACTATGTATGGAGGGAACAAGGAAAACGAACAAGTATTGTATGTAGAGACCCTTAGTATTATTCATTTCTTTTGCACACTTTGGGATTGATTTTGTATTATTATGTGATGTACTTATTATGCTTTATAGATAATATATGTCAAGCATTTTATGTTTAAAAGAAGCATGACCCAATTTTTGTTGAACTAGTGGAGTTATTTTTATTAGATAGGACACATAATTTTAGCTAGGTTGATATTAGCTTATATACAAGGGATATATATATATATATATAGCGATAAAACATGGAATAATAGCATGCATATAATGTGTATTTTTCTTATTTTGTAGCCTCAAACATAGCTCATTTGTGAAAAGATGGGTGATATATTGAAGATGGTTTGTTGGGTTTAGATGGACATGAAGCTAAAAAATGAAACACTTTTATTCTCAAGTTGAAATTGAGTTTCATTTACTTAAAGGAGGAGCAATATACCATGGTGTAGTCATGGAAACATACTAAGATTCTATTAAAAGGATTCAATATAACACATCCATGTTCTTGAATGAGGACTAAGAAGTAGAGTAAGTGGTGTATTCCTTTGTGAAAAAGCACTACTCCTTTAAAAACCAAATTGTTGCAATGGATGGAACTACCTAACAAGGTGTTGACTTGGGGTATATTCAAGAAGATATCTTGGCATGAAGCACATTTATCAGTTTATCTAAATTATTAGAGGCATGTTTTTTAAAATTTAAAGGTCTTTTTTTTGTTCATTAGTCATTTTTTTCTAAAAAACCAAATACCTTAAAAAATCAAAATAATCACAAGTTAAAATTAACATTATTTAATATTTTTATATATTATTTATATTATTAAAAATACTTAAAATCATACTATACCTTGAAATCATTCAACATGGCCATTTTGCTTGATGTATTACACTTCCGGTTAGCTTCTTTCATTTACTTTTCTGATGCCCCAATGACCCCTGCAGAATGAACTAACAAGGATTCACAATCCCTGCTATAGTGCTTTTTAGAAATCCTACAAGCCGACATGCTTCTATTTTATTATTCACTCATTCATTGCAGCGCAGAGAGGGATCAAAACACAGAGTACTCTCACTTCTTCCTTGTTATAGTGAGATAGTGAGAATAGAAGGTGAAATTAGCATGGGATCTCGCTCGATATAGAGATTGAAATACATACAATTTCCCTTACCTTGTCCGATGTCTCTCCCTATGTATCTTATGGGATTTCAACATAACCTATAGAACACGAAGGCTTCCATAGACTAGAAGGATATACTCGAGATAATGGTGGATGCCCTATTACAGATCATGGTCGCGGGTTTTGGACGCCCTAGATCATGGTTGAGGGTTTTTATGTAATGAATTGAATCTTTGTTTAGTTTTTGGATTATTGAGGGAAATGGTGTGGATAAGAGGAGCCGAGAATGGATCAGAGTGGTAAATGACAGGTCATTGCAGAAGGACAAGAGGAGCTGAAAATGGATCAGATAATTTAGAGGGCAGGACAAGAGCAGGGTAGGGTTGTGGCCACCGAGAGTGAAACTCTTGCCCCATTATACAAACCACAACCCTACCCTATGATGTTGAAGGCTAAGAAGACTAGATTTATAAGTAAATCTAAAAAGATGCTTGAAGGTGCACCTAAGAACGGTAAATGGAGTTGGAATTCAGGAAATTCTAAACATGGTGATGATATTGGTGTCGGTGGACAGAAATTGAAACTGTCAAATATTGGTATTGAGCTTCACGTTGAGTCTCTACTGCCTCTAGAATGGCAGCGATGTTTACAGCTTCAGGTTTCTTTATGGTGTTAGGGTGATGAGTTGCAAGTGAAAGCAAACAATCTAACCTCCACCAAGACACAACTGCCTTATGAATTCTATTATTTGGATTACTGCAATCCAACTGAAATTGTCAACAATGCTGAAAACCTAGGGGAAGTTCTTTGTGGTGACCGCATTGAAAACTCTCCATATGCTATGAGTATTTTTATGGGCTACATTTTTTTTATTTTCCTTTCAATTTTGCACTTGTTTGTCTTGTCATATTTTTGTATGGTTCAAAATTGATCTCTGCATGTGTCTTAGTTTCAAATGAGAGAAAACAAGATGTGCAACTATTGTTTGCACTAAGAAAATGGACTCAAAGTCTACAAAGAAGTTCAAGGATAAAATAGATGATGAATATCATGCCAACATGTAAGTTTGGATGGACTTCAAAATAGCTTCAGAGATTATCTTTTTCCTCTATTTTACTCGGAAGCTTCAAATGACTTGCCCTTTTTGCCTGCCCTATCTATTCCTCTCATTTAGTTGGAGGAATTTGTTCTGTACAATCAAGATTGCAAAATTAGTCACAATTTCTTCACTCACCTATTCTAGCTTTCTACTGAATCAGGATACAGGATAATCTTCCTCTAGTTATAGCCAAGAAAAGGGCAGATGGAAGCCAAGCTACCTCCTATGAACATGGTTTCCCGGTGGGGTTCAAAGCTAGTTATGCAGGGGTAAGTATTTCAAATAAGAGCGTGCACGGTTAAGCATTGATCTGAGCATTGATTAAGCATTGAAGTTCTTAATATATGCAGCTGAGATATGGCGTACCAAGGATATATTTTCTTGTGTTGATGTTTACAAAGACAAGGAAATCACGATTTATTAATTAATAATAATTGATACTAGAGTAATTTCTTAGAGTACGTTTAAATTCCATGATATATTTGGTTCTAGAGTAATGGATCCAGTTTAGACTGCTTCTATTCAATGAATTTGTTCAATTGTATCGTCTTGGTGATTCTGATTCTACCTTCTACCTATGGCGTTAGGGTGATGAGCTGGCAGTGAAAACAGACAAGCTAACCTCCACCAAGACACAACTGCCTTATGAATTCTATTATTTGGATTATTGCAAGCCCACTGAAATTTTCAATAGTGCGGACAACCTACAGGAAGTTCTTTGTGGTGACCTCATTGAAAACTCTTCATATGCTGTGAGTATTTTTATGGGCTACATTTTTTTTGCTTTTCCTTTCAATTTGGCACTTGTTTCTCTTGTCATATTTTTGTGTGGCTCAAAATCGATCTCTGCATGTGTTTCGGTTTCAAATGAGAGAAAACAAGTTGTGCAACTATTGTTTGCACTAAGAAATTGGATTCAAAGT
The DNA here is from genome assembly GCA_001517045.1 of Pseudotsuga menziesii. Classification (NCBI taxonomy): domain Eukaryota; kingdom Viridiplantae; phylum Streptophyta; class Pinopsida; order Pinales; family Pinaceae; genus Pseudotsuga; species Pseudotsuga menziesii. Next base: position 60,782 of record LPNX010133842.1, read on the forward strand.
CTACAAAGAAGTTCAAGGATAAAATAGATGATGAATATCATGTCAACATGTAAGCTTGGACAGACTTCAAAATAGCTTCAGAGATTATACTTTTCCTCTATTTTACTCGGGCAGCTTCAAATGACTTGCCCTTTTTTCCTGCCCTATTTAGTCCTCTCATTCAGTTGGAGGAATTTGTTCTGTACAATCAATATTGCAAAATTAGTCACAATTTCTTCACTCACCTGTTCTAGCTTTCTACTGAATCAGGATACTGGATAATATTCCTCTAGTTATAGCCAAGAAAAGGGCAGATGGAAGCCAAGCTACCTCCTATGAACATGGTTTTCGGGTGGGGTTCAAAGCTAGTTATGCAGGGGTAAGTATTTCATATAAGAGTGTGGATGGTTAAGCATTGATCTGAGCATTGATTAAGCATTGAAGTTCTTAATAATTGCAGTTGAGATATGGCATACCAAGGATATTTTTTTTTGTGTTGATGTTTACAAAGATAAGGAAATCACGATTTATTAATTAATAATAATTGATACTGGAGCAATTTCTTAGAGTACGTTTGAATTCCATGATATCTTTGGTACAAGAGTACTGGATCCAGTTTAGACTATTTTTATTCAATGAATTTGTTCAATTGTATCATCTTGCTGATTTTGATTCTACCTTCTACCTATGGCAATAGGGTGATGAGCTGCAAGTGAAAGCAAACAAGCTAACCTCCACCAAGACACAACTGCCTTAGGAATTCTATTATTTGGATTACTGCAAGCCAGCTGAAATTGTCAATAGTTCTGAAAACCTAGGGGAATTTCTTTGTGGTGACGACATTGAAAACTCTTCATATGCTGTGAGTATTTTTATGGGCTACATTTTTTTTGCTTTTCTGGCACTTTTTTGTCTTGTCATATTTTTGTATGGTTCAAAATTGATCTTTGCATGTGTCTCAGTTTCAAATGAGAGAAAAAAAGCTTTGCAACTATTGTTTGCACTAAGAAACTGAACTCAAAGTCTGCAAAGAAGTTTAAGGATAAAATAGATGATGAATATCATGTCAACATGTAAGTTTGGATGGACTTCAAAATAGCTTCAAAGATTTTATTTTTCCTCTATTTTACTCGGTAGCTTCAAATGACTTGACCTTTTTGCCTGCTGTATTTAGTCCTCTCATTCCATTGGAGGAATTTGTTCTGTACAATCAGATTGCAAAATTAGTCACAATTTCTTCACTCACCTTACAGGCATTGTTTCAAATTTATTCTCTATTTACTTTGAAACTATGTTGTACTGGCCTTGGGGATGGGGAATGCGGGAAACTATGTTGTACTGGCCTCTGGGACGAGCGAAATGGGAATGGAGGGACAATTTTATGAGATGGCTAGAGCACACCCCAAATTTTGCACGGAATGGTAGGTTGGGAATGGAAATTATATATAT
>LPNX010133842.1:62838-171408 GCA_001517045.1 Pseudotsuga menziesii
CATCTTTAATACCCACCTATCTAACAATGCTGTTCTCATTTTATTGTAACTAGGGGGTTGAAATGATGGGCCAGCAACAATGAATTCCATCATCATCTCTCTGTACTGGGGAGAATGGGTGACATTAAATGATATTCCATTGGAAAAGGAGATTTTAGCCACTACATCCTCTGCCACACTCTTCTGTTGTGCATTCAACATGTCTACCACAATAGCTTTGCTTCTAGTTTTTCCCCTTGAAATAGATTTACGACAACCTCGGGTGAATCAGCTAAGACCTTTGTCATTGATTTCTCTTTGTACTCTTATTTTGAGCTTGAAACTCTTGGACTTTTAAAGATGGTAGAACTGTTTTTGAAGAAAATATCATTTTTGAATCATTTATAAATATGTTTTTCCTGGTTTTTTGCTATAATAAAGGATGCATTGATGAGTTAAACTTATTATATGTTTCCTTGATATCTGATACATCCCTGTTCACATGTTATTTATCAGTGTTAGTAAATTTTTAATTATAGTTTATATCCACTAAAAATGGCAATTCATGGTATAAGCTATGTCTTTTTAATAGGAGGAATGTGAAGCTGAGGAGATTTTAGTTACTCCAGAATTTGGTTTTTATGGAAGGAATACTTTCTTGTTGCCTCAGCTAACCTTTTCAGCATACTGGGTCAAGTTTGAGATACTCAAACATAACATGCTTATTGCAGGATGAGCCAGAACTTGGGAAATGGATTCGGAATACTAGAACTATCTTTGCCTAAATGCTGCTTATCAATCGCTTCCAAGTTGATCCATCTTGATCTTTGGATAAATAATTTTTACCAAAAAGCAATAAGCTTCTTAATCGACTCCACTCACAAAGAAAGGTTTCTAAAGCCTGATCAGGTTGACAAGACTTTTGAATCTTTGGAGACAACATAGTCATGATTATAAAATTCAATGCCATTGAGTTGACCTGAGATTACAAAATAAATTTCAACACACTAGCCACATAGATTGCAATGACTGTCCATTGAGCTAACTTCAAACTTTTGGAGCTTAATTCAACAACTCGAAGGCACTTTTCAAATATACAAATCACAAGAGGGATAAAATGTGGAGGTGCAAGATATTGCTTTGAAATATGATTAGAGAGACAGGAAAGTAGCTCATCTAGGTACTTGTATAGATTCTTTCCCACTGTAGATACCACATCACATAAAAAATCAATAACAAATGATGCTATGGCCCATTTAGGGTAGAGTGAGACAAATACAGTCCACAAGGTCACGGATCAATACTGTCAACCTCAAAATATATATAAAAAACAAAAAAATCTATTTGCATTTGCAGTAGCTGTCAACCCAACTTTTGACCCAACAGTTGTCCACCCACAAAACTCAAAATATCAAAGAAAGACAGAAAAAGCATTACCACAAGGAGAACATAATGAGCCCAAACAGCTTATCTAGGAGGCCTTTTGGGTGGAAAAAACACACCCTCGGGGAATCAAACAAGAATATATCCCTAGATAATACAAGGTGATAGGATAAAGAGTCTCATACTCGAAAAGGGCAAAACATGAGCATGCCACAAATACTAAAAAAAAACTCTTAAAAGAGTTGTATCAAGCCTTCCTCAATAATTTCTCCTTCCCAGAGTTCTAATAAGGAGAGAAGACCCACCTTCATATTAAGTGCTTCCTTGGATAAGTGGTCTGCACCATGTGGGTACTTAATATGTATTTGATTTAAAAGTTACATGTTGGTAGCCCAAACCCTAATTTTAATTGTAAGTGTTGTTAAGTGGACCCACATGTAAAGATGGCACGTAAGTTAACATTAGAGGAATTTTGGGGTCTAAAATGGGCCTCCTAAGGAAAATAATAAAATAATAGTTAAAATAATAAAATAATATTGATTAATTTTGGAGGAAGAAAGAAAAAAACTACTTTTGGTGTTCGTATTTTCGACATATCTCCCTGTGTTTTTACTCAAATTTCAATCGGGAGAGCTCGTTGGATGCGGAATTCGATTCTGCATCCAACGAGTACCCACACTGCATACTTTTGAGTAAAAATACGATGAGATATGTCGAAAATATGAAGAAAAAAAAGTAGTTTTTTTTTTATGACAAATATGTCAATTCAACCATTATGGTTGACTGATTTTATTGAAATTCTATTGGTTCTTGAATTCCAACTCACAAAAACTTATTTTGGCACTTTTTCTTATAAGGCCCATTTTAGACCCCAAATTTCATCTAATGGTTAGAGGTCTAATATAAATAAGAGACCATTCTTGTCATTTGTATCATTACTTCATCATGTGTTCATGCAACTCGCTAATCATAACGAACTTGGAGAAGGAGGTGCCAAGATTAGGATTTCCTCATGAAGCTTGATATTAGGGTTTGCTCATGAGGATTTAAGGAGGTGCTACTCGAACGATAATGATTTAATAATTGTGGTTGAGATATGGGGTACCAAGGATATATGTTCTTGTGTTGATGTTTACAAAGACAAGGAAATCACGATTTATTAATTAATAATAATTGATACCGGAGCAATTTCTTAGAGTATGTTTGAATTCCATGATATATTTGGTACTAGAGTATTGGATCCAGTTTAGACTGTTTCTATTCAATGAATTTGTTCAATTGTATCATCTTGTTGATTCTGATTCTACCTTCTACCTATGGTGTTAGGGTGATGAGCTACAAGTGAAATCAAACAAGCTAACCTCCACCAAGACACAACTACCTTATGAATTCCATGATATATTTGGTACTAGAGTATTGGATCCAGTTTAGACTATTTCTATTCAATGAATTTGTTCAATTGTATCATCTTGTTGATTCTCATTCTACCTTCTACCTATGGTGTTAGGGTGATGAGCTACAAGTGAAATCAAACAAGCTAACGTCCACCAAGACATAAATACCTTATGAATTCTATTATTTGGATTACTGCAAGCCAAATAAATTTATCAACAATGCTGAAAACCTAGGGGAAGTTCTTTGTGGTGACCGCATTGAAAACACTCCATATGCTGTGAGTATTTTTATGGGCTACATGATTTTTGCTTTTCCTTTCAATTTGGCACTTGTTTGTCTTTTGATATTTTTGTATGGTTCAAAATCGATCTTTGGATGTGTCTCGGTTTAAAATGAGAGAAAACAAGTTGTACAACTATTGTTTGCACTAAGAAACTGGACTTAAAGTCTGCAAAGAAGTTCAAGGATAAAATAGATGATGAATATCCTGTCAACATGTAAGTTTGGACAGACTTCAAAATAGCTTCAGAGATTATCTTTTTCCTCTATTTTACTCGGCAGCTTCAAATGATTTGCCCTTTTTTCCTGCCCTATTTAGTCCTCTCAATCAGTTGGAGGAATCTGTTTCGTACAATAGAGATTGCAAAATTAGTCACAATTTATTCACTCACCTGTTCTAGCTTTCTATTGAATCAGGATACTGGATAATCTTCCTTTGGTTATAGCCAAGAAAAGGGCAGATGGAAGACAAGCTACCTCCTATGAACATGGTTTCTAGGTGGGGTTCAAATCTAGTTATGCAGGGGTAAGTATTTCAAATAAGAGCGTGGATGGTTAAGCATTGATCTGAGCATTGATTAAGCATTGAAGTTTTTATTTAATATTCTTTTGATTGGTGCAAAGTTTAGAAGAGAGATATTTTATCAACAATCACCTATCTTTCACTGTAAATTTTCATAGGGACACTGAGACTGATACTGCCCGCATTGTTGGTTTTGAAGTTGTACCTTACAGGTATTGTGTCAACTTTCTTCTCTATTTACTTTGAAACTATGTTGTACTGGCCTTGGGGATGGGGAATGGGGAAAACTATGTTGCACTGGCCTCCGGGACGAGGGAAATGGGAATGGAGGGACAAGTTTATGAGATGGCTAGAGCACACCCCAAATTTTGTAGGTAATGGCAGGTTGGGAATGGAAATTATATATATATTAAACTAGAAATAAACATTAATAATAAATATTCCAAAATTAAAAATATTGAAATATAAATTAGAACTAATTATGAAATTAAAATGACAAAGGAAAATTTTGTTCAATCGTCATTGTCAAAACTAAAGAGACACGCCTAAGATCCACAACTTTAAATAGTTAACTGCTAAATAGTAACTATTCTTGAGGCATGTTTCTCCTGCTACCACCCCTTGCATCTTTGAGACCCACCTATCTAACAATGTTGTTCTCATTTTATTGTAACTAGGGGGTTGAAATGATGGGCTAGAAATAATGAATTTCATCATCATCTCTCTGTACTGGGGAGAATAGGTGACAGTAAATGATATTCCATTGGCAAAGGATATTTCAGCCACTACATCCTCTGCCACAAACTTTTGTTGTGCATTCAACATCTCTATCACAACAACTTTGCTTCTAGTTTTTCCCCTTGAAATAGATTTACTACAACCTCGGGTGAATCAGCTAAGACCTTTCTCATTGATTGCTCTTTGTACTCTTCTTTTGAGCTTGAAACTCTTGGCCTTTTAAAGATCATAGAACTGTTTTTGAATAAAATATCATTTTTGAATCATTTATAAATACGTTTTTCCTGGTTTTTTGCTATAATAAAGGATGCATTGATGAGTTAAACTTATTATATGCTTTCTTGATATCTGATACATCCATGTTCACATTTGATTTATTAGTGTTAGGAAAGTTTTTAATTATAGTTTATATCCACTAAAAATGGAAATTCATGGTATGAGCTGTGTATTTTTAATAGGAGGAATGTGAAGATGAGGAGATTTCAGTTACTCCAGAATTTGGTCTTTATGGAAGGAATACTTTCTTGTTGCCTTAGCTAACCTTCTCAGCAGATTGGGTCAGGTTTGAGATACTCAAACATAACTAATATTTTGACGAGGGTCATTATTTTCATTGGAGCTTATCTGACATAGAATACTTAAAGATATTCTGGCTCTCCCAAGTGAGTAAAATTCTTGTCATTTTGTTGTCTTTAGGTACCAATTATTGGCATCTCCATATCTTGCTACTGTGTGTTCGTTGATATGAATTTCCTCAGCAAAATAAGTATATTTTTGAAATTTCAATGCCTCGACTTGGAATGGGATTTTCTTTTGCTGATATTTAATTCTGCTTTAAACAACTTACCAATTTATAGACTTGTAGTAGCCAAGAGGGAATGTTTTGTTTTTGACTCTTTGTTTTTGATGCAGTGATGGCATTGGGATTTGAAATTCTTTTAGGAAGGACTCTTCTCTGGACTATGAGAATGATAGTGATGAAGAATGGGAAGAGGTACTCATCACTAAATCTCTTTGGTAAGAGTATTTGTAGTATTTTTATTAATTTTCTTACTTTGTTAAAAATTTGAGGAAGATCCTAGGGAAAGCCTTTCTGACTGTGACAAGGATGATGAGGAAGAAAAGAATGAGGTTGACACATATAAGTTTAAATCTAAGGAAGATGATGAAAGTGATGGGATTTTTGTACCTAATGGATATCTTTTTGAAGATGAAGTAAATTCTACAGAAAAACACTGTATGATGGGGTTCTTTATGGAGTACATAAAAAGCGTTCGCTATTATTTGAGTGTTTCCTATTCCAATGTCCAGGTTTTATTTGGGTGTAATTGAAGGTTCATTCCCTTGTAGTGTTGGTGGAATTCACCTCAAAAGCAGGTTTATTATAGAAGTATATAAGTTGAAAGAAATCATTTAATTACTTAGGGGATGTATATAGTTGAAGATATTTAATGGCCCTCATGACTATTAGTAATCTGTTGAACCACACATATAATGGAGTTACAGGAAGCAATCCTGATGGGGAAGTTGCTATAAATGGTTTTTATATTAACCTTTTTATTATTATCTTCTACAACCTCGCTATGGGCTATAACCTCTTCTTCTTTTACCACACTTACATCATTGCCCTCTCTTTCAAAACTTTCTTTAAAATCTATAGAAATCTTAATGTTGTTCTCCTTTTACTTATAGCCTCAATGGGTTTGCTTCTTCCTTCCCCTAATCCACACATTCATAAACAAGAAAAGTATTCATTAAACTCTTGTCCTCATGGGTATGTCCTCTAGGGACTCTACATACTTGGATGCACAATAGATGATTGCTGCATTATCATCCTTTTCCAACTCTAGTAGAACATCAAATACCTACTACTCATCATTTTCTCTCATCTCCCTTGCATGGATATTTAGATTCACCTCCTCTTCGTAGAAGGTTTTCTCAATATCTTCTCTTTTGACACATCAATGTTGTAATATGTAGAACATTCAATGTACATCGATCCAACTTTAGGATATTCATCAAACACTTTAAAATGCATTTAAGATGTATTTTGATGATGACGATCCACTTGATGGACAACCTATAATTTTTTTCTAGTTTGCATATTCCATTGGAATTCCTATGAATAATCTTATTTATGTAAAATGTTTTAATCACATTGAATGATAAAACTACATTTCATGGTATTATATGTATAATTTATATTCATTTTTTTGTATTTTTAATATAGTACTATGTTATAGTTGTAAAAAAAACTCTCTTTTTATCCGTATTTTATTTATGTGATTGTTATATTTTTAATTATATATAAGTTTACGAGAGTTCCTTAAAATGTTTAAAGCACGTGATTCTCTTTATTTCATTATTTCAATAAGCTAAAATACATGTTTATCTTTATTTAATTGTTTCAATAATTTACACAATACAATGAAAAAGCATTACAATTTTTCTTGTGCTAATTTTATTTATTTCATTGTTTTAATAATTTACACAATATAATGAAAAGCATTACATTTTTCCTTATGCTAATTTTAGTTACAGGAAAAATTGTACATAGCTCTCACGAATTAGTTTATCATAAATACTAGTTACTGGTAAGTTGTAATAGTAATAATTATGTAGTTTGTAGATTGCTATCTATCATAAATTTGTTTGAATAGCATCATTGTCAAGAAATAAAAACTTCTTAAAGGGTGCTAGCTCAATGGTAGAGCACCTGCCTAATTATAGGCAGGAGGTTGGTGGTTCGATTCCTCCATGCCCTATCATAAATTTGTGACTACAAAAACGACTAAATTTGCATATATACGACTATTAGTAGCTAACTTCCCATATCTTAGTTGTATTTAGCTTAGTCATTAATATGTTAACATCTAGTAGTTTATTTAGTCATATATTTGGTCATTAATTTATGCAATCAGTGACTAAATCAATGACTAAATCATTAAAACAATGACTAAATCATTGACTATCAATGACTAAATCATTGTCTATCAATGACTAAATCAATGACTATATCAATGACTACTAAGTCAAGCTATTAATGACTAGTGAAATATGACTAACTATAAGATAGTGGAAATTAGCTACTATTAGTCACCGACTCAAAAATAGTCATTTATAGCCTGATTTTAGTCATTTTTTTAGTCATTAATTTCTCATTTTGTACTAGTGGAATGGGATAGGATAACTAGGATGACTTGGGAATGTTTGTTGTTTTTTCCTCAACCACTTCCTTATTTTTCTCCTAAAATCCACTCACTAGCTAATTTTTACTCACTCATGGCCTACCTAGATTTAACTTAGCCATTTCGTGACCACTAGCTATGAGTTGGGATTGGCATATGTCATAAATGGGGGATTTAGTAAAATGTAAGCTTGCCACATGCAATCCTTTTGAATTGCATCTAATGCTATTGATTCTCCCTATTGAGGATGTATTATAAATGTAACCATATTTGTGAATAATAGATAGATGAGAATTCTTGCAATTCAGTACTGTCTCATGTGTTTCTAGACCACTCTTCTTCACTATTTTATACTAATATTTGTTGCAAATATAAATGAGTATTGCATTAATTTTTTTATCCTTAGATGTCTGAATTATAACATGGAATCATAACTATTATGGAGAAAACTTCCTAAAGTGCACGAACCAGTATCAGTACCAGGAATGGACGACATGCATAGTCAAGAGAACTAAGGAATGGTCGACTCAGGTTTCAACTTCCTTTGAACAAGAGAATAAAGGATAATGGTGATTGAATGTAGGCAACATAGACTTGATATACAAAATTGGGACATCTCTGCGACATAGGAGGCATTGACAGAGGCTCCATAGGGACTGGAAGCTTAACCAGTCGTTAGAGATAAACTCAGAGAAATGAGTATAGCTTCTAAGTTCAAACTATTAGCCCAACCAATAGATGTGATATACAGTGCTCTATTTGAAGGTGACACGACTTGACTGTTGGCAAAGATAACATCTTTTCTTGTCAGGGTTTTTGGTTTTTTGATTTTTTTGGACTTTTTCAAATATTTTGAAAATCTTGAAAAATAATAAAAGTGCTTTATAGTTACAGACTAGGAGGAGATGAGTGTCAATGGGAAAACAAACTAGTTCCTAGCAGTAGAACATACCTATGCTCAATGCAAGGACACATATGTAGGATAACGACACTCGAGGGAAAAACCCTTCCCAGTAAAAATGGGGAATCAAGCTACAAAGGATATATAAAATGGCTCTATGTGGCTAGACATGAGACAATATCGGGATATATAGCTGATAATAAAAGTTAGGGAAGCCGGAATAAGGATCAATGAGGCAGGAAAAACTCATGATAACGCAATTACAATTTGACATAAGAGAGTCCTGGGGACAAAGGGTAGAAAAAATATCAAGAGGAGTATGAGGCTATTGTGCAAAGACATGGTGATACTATACAAAGGACTCCCACATCCTAAAGGAAAAAATGTCGACATGGGCACCAAATGCAAAAAAGGAGCTAACTAGGGCACCCATGTATGGTAAAGCTCTACCATTCATATCATGTCACCTCAAAAACAACAAGAAGGTTCCGTGAAAAGATAGAATGGGTTCATACCTAAGGTTATAATGAAATGGTCATAAGGTCATGCAAAGTGCACACAGATGTGAGATCTAACCTATATGCCAGTTTAGACATAATATGTGAAAGTGGCACGAACGGGTCAAAACAATGGTCGAAACAGCACTCAAAACGGACTCCTACATCATCAAATTAGTCCAAAATAGTCCAAAATGGTCACAAACGGTTCAAAACTATAGAAAGGGGGTAAAAAAATTCAAAAATTTCAAAAAATTTCTATAAATAGTAAAAAAATAAAAAATTACATATCATTTGAATTTTTTACCCATTTGAGCTCAGAACTTCCAACGCGAATTCTGGGAGTTTCGTCCGATGAAATTCAACACCGTTTGTTCTAGGTAACTTCTCATGTCCTCCTCCTCCATTTTCATGCAATTTTTTTCAATTTCCATGGTCAAATTTTGACTTTTAGGCCAGTCTAAATTGGTCGTTTCATCCCACACAGATATCGGGGCTTTTTCCGCGTATAGTGCTAGCTATACGCGAAAAAACCGCCCAAAACCACATACATACATGACTGTTTTGCAAACAGTCACGTGTGCAGCCGCGCACATGGTTTTTGAAGGTATATTTGACCAAAAACTACTTTTAATGTGCAGGATGGTTCTAGAATGGAGGGAAAGGGAACATGGAGATGTAGAAGAGGCTATTCGGGGTGATTTAATGGCTCAACAAGCTCTACATGCATGTGGGATATACAAGTTTTTGTGTCTTGGTAGCGTAAGGTCCAAACCAAGACTCCTGCAAATGCTAGTGGACTATTGGGATCCAGACTTAGAGTCATTTCATATCGACGAGATGTCCCTCACTATAGAGGTGGAGGACATATATTTGATTACTGGATTGTACCGATGGGGAGAGGTGGTGAACCTATGCTCTCACGGGTCCAGAGGTGGCCTCACCATTGATGAGTACATTGCAGTATACTATTTTTCAGATAGGGAAAAGGTTGGGAGTCAAATCCCAAGAAACTCCATCCAGGTGCTAGGACTAAAGGCCATACTATTGGCACATGGAGGGATAGTTGGTCTAGCATCACTCCACCATGCCTTGTGGCCATTGATGTTCTATGCAGTGGAGTGCATGAGACCCACAGTGTATGACTAGAGCACTGCGATGTTGAGTAACATGAAGTAGCATCTTAGTTACTACAACATGGGCAGGGTACGAAACTTTGGTTTTGGCAGTATAAAAAGCACGTTCTTCTTTGAGCATGTCCTAGAGCTAAACCCTAGAGTTGACATTTCTCCTCACGGGGTTTGAGATATGTCCCAACGACGTTGGACAGATGCTATGTGCAGACTAGCAGGAGGTAGGGTGTCTAATCCGTACCTAGCTGACTTCTTTCCATGGTGGCGGTGGCATATTGTTTCCATCGATGATTATCCATATGCGGGAATAGATTTATGGGGAGATCCGGAAATTCCCCTACTACTAGGAGTAGCATACGATGATATTGATAACACTTCCCAAACCCTCTTTTTAAATTTTTTTGAATTATTTAATTTTTTTATTTATTTTTATATATACACTCAAAAGACATGTTTTGATGTGACGACACATAGTGAAAATCTGTCATATGTATGCAAATGTTAGACCATGGTGGCTGGACATCTTCCCTCATCATAGGTGGAGGGGAAGAGGAGATGATAACATGGGTGTGGATTCAGAGTAGATGTTCCAAAGAATCCACACAAACTTTGTACGCTTGACACACAAGGTACCCATGGTGCAAGTTGAGGACTTTCCTGAGGCCATGCAGCATTAGTTGGTTGGTGTACCATGAGCATGGGTTTAGTTATTCTGATGACTAGCTAGAGCCATGGTGTGAAACCATGATCAAAACTCCCCTCCTCCTCCATAGGCTTAGAGACCTGAGAGTGATTCATTTTTGTACTACTGTGTATTATATTTTGGTGGCTTGGAAGCCCCATTTTGGTATTATGAAACTTATGTATTATGATGTCACATTTTGGATATTTAAATGAAATTTTTTTATGATGATCGATTTTATTTATTTAAATGTGTTTAAAAATGTATGTTTGTGATGTGCTTATGGTCTATGAAAAAAATGGCAATATAACACAAAATTAGCATATGAGTCAGCAACTTGATTAAAAATTCTTGGAACATGTATGTATGTTATGTTGTCAAATTATCATTATAACAATCTTACATGTAAGAATATTCACAATAATGTCGGATCCGTAATACGATACAATCCATTAAGCTGTGACACTACTAACTACCAATCAAGACGTACCTCAAGAGAGAGAACACCAGTAATAGCTCGATAATGGCACTATAATCAGCAACATTGTTTGAAGAAGGTCATAAACATACGCCTCCTGAAGACAATACCTGACCCATAGGAGTATAAATCACCTAAGCAGTAGAGGTTGAGTGTTGAGTGTGGCAGATAGCACCATCAGTAAATCCTATGTAAGTGGAAGACTTGATTAACATCTGTGATAAGAAATGAAAGCTAATCAACAAACCCAATCACCATAAAAAAACCTAACTATGGAAAAAAAATGTACAATAATATACAATAATCAGCCCTAGCTGAAGATCATGCATAGTACTTTTTATGATAGAGCCCATTTCTAGGCTCTGTCAAGGCTGTCCCTTCATAATCCATGAGCTCATAGGCGTCGTTCTCTAACACACGTTTGACTACGTAAGGACCATGCCACATGGGATTAAACTTACGTGCCCGCTTGATCCCACAAAAGGACCAAATCACCTTCACTAAACCTCCTCGGATGGACAGACTTATCATATTGGACCTTAATGCAACGCCTATTTATGTCTAGAGCCAGTAACGCATCTTGGCGCTGCTCATCACACTGCTCTAAGTGGACCAAATGTTCCTCCAAGGTGGAAGTGTCTGGTAAAATCTCTATAGCTAACTTCAATGAAGGGAGTTCACATTCAACCAACAAGACAGACTTCACTCCATGTACAAGCTAATATGGAGAAAAACCGGTGGCAGTCTTAACTGCGGTCCTATAGGCCCACAAAGCAGGATATAACATGATATGTCAATTTTTTTTTCTTTGTGTGATGGTTCATCGGAGAATGTACTTAAGTGATTTGTTCGCTACTTCAACCTATCCATTCTCTTGAGGGTAATAAGAAGAGCAGTGCTCCTGCTTATACCCTAACTTCGACACCAACTATTCCATCATTCAATTCTAAAAGTGCCTACCATGGTAAGTGAAAATTTCTTTCAGAATACTGAACCAAGTAATAATTTGGTTGAATTTGAAATGCGTGGTTGTCTCACTATTGGATTTAATTACGGGTGTAGCCTCAGCCCATTTTGTGAAATAATCAACAACCACTATAATATGATGATGCCCCCAGCTGAAGCTGGGTTGTAATCCATGAATTCAAACCCCCACTTGGTGAAGGGACCGACTATGATAATAGGATGTAACAGGGTAGGATGTGAGCACATATTGTGAGCAAACACCTGGCAAGGGTAACACTTCTTGACCGCATTGACACAATCTTTGAAGATTGATGGCCAAAAATATCCCGCTCTCAAGATTTTTTGGGCAGTAGAAAGCTGAGATAAATGACCACCAGACACCCCTTTGTGGCAATATTTCAGCACAGCCTCAGCCTCTTCATGATTTAAACAATGACATAAAATTGAATCTACCCCACGACAGTACAAAGTGTTATCCACTATAAGGTAGTTCTTAGATACGTGACGTAATCGTCGTCTCTCATCCCGTGAAAGGTGAGTAGGGACCTTCAACGTTTGTAAATATATGATGATATCCCCATACCATGGATCTAGAGTTGAGATAAGGAAAATATGCTCATCGATAAATGTATCCTCATAAACCTGTTCCTCCTCCTCACTTGGGAAATCAGAAATGAGCTCCGCAAAAATCAATGATTTCTTCAATTTTGCCAAAACAAAATCGAGATCAAATTCTTGCAAAATAACAATCCACTTATTATACTTCCCCTGATCATCCTTCTAGTGAGGATGAACTGAAATGGATTGACATGAGCTACCACTAAGGTATGGCGAAGGAGAATGCAATGTCTCAATCTCTGAACCACATGAACGGTATCTAAGGAAAGTTTCTCCACATGGGAATAACAGAATTTTGCATCTATAAGGTTCCATATCAAATAATATATGATGTTATGGAGAGAAATTTCTATGGCTTGGGGTACCACAATAGACAGCTTGAATCCAGAAATCAATATTTTCCTGTATGCAAGAGAAACCAAATATCTAACATTAAAGGATCTCGATTCGTACCTTATTCTAAACAGTTGATGTAGATCCCCGTTGAGCTTTCCAACTCTAGCTTGAATTGGTAAATTGCTTCCTCAACATTCAATAAACAAGACAAGAATGCTATATATATTTCTATTATACCTACTCTAGCATATATAATCAATAACATATAAGCATTTGAAATCATCCATGGATCAAATATTCATTCAAATACACATTATTGGATAGGAAAATATATTTCTATTAATATAAAATAGAGATTACAATAGATACAACCTCTGTCGGCACATCTGCAAATAGGAGAAACTGAGTCCCCCACTTGGGCCTCCACCACTTCAATCATCCATCTCTTGATAACAAGCTCACAAGCAAAAGGCGAGCTTGGGAAGAACACAAAACTGCTCCAAGGGACAAAGGGATGCAGACTCAAGTATAAGCTCCGACAACAATGGACTATAGTTTTCTTGCTCTTCAATTCCTCATCCCTTCAATGTATCCAAAGGGTTCCTTATATAGCTCTTCAATGGGGTAATGAAAGGTCGAATCTGAGCGATCTCAAGGCATATGGAAGGCCAGGAGACAAGTGAGTGGGATCCACATCAAGGAAAACTCCAAAATAATTTAGCCTTTTGTACACATCCCGATGTACGCGGGTTTCAGAGTCAAATCCATGTATATATGCGAGAAAGGGATTAAAAGTCATGTATTGAAATTTTTACATGTTTTTAGGAATGATCTTGGAAACATAAAAGGTACAAAAATGGTCCATGGGGTAGGGAAGTCCATAAAAGTGTGATTCACCATGTGTGGTAAAATCAGCTGTAACAGATGCCCCCTAATGTGTGAGGTTAGAGGGGTCATACGATGGCAGAAATACATTATAAGTCTATCCCAGAAGTGAAGTGATAAAGAAAACAGTGGTAGAACCAGCCATCCAATCAGTACAGTATAATGATAAAGCTCTACATATAACTGCAAATAGATACAGCAGTCCCGGATACATAAGAGTACAATGGTCATGAATAGGAAGGATACAATATGACATGTGTGTTCGTCGCCACGTACAATATAAATAGATCAGAATCTCCCTGATGAAGATATATAAAGGATCATGATCTCCATGAAGGATGAAGATATGTAATGGATCAAGATCTCCATAATGGCTGGAAATATCTACATATACTGGAATCAAGTCACGAGAGTTGAAATCTCATGAACACTGGCATTATTAAGGAGATAACATATATGTTATGCCACCAATCTAGAAGGTATTCTACACAAACCGCTATGAGTACATGTCCTACTATGTGAATAGAGGTGTCGAGGTCAAACATAGTAGTCCATCGTTTGATTATCGATCATTGATGTATACCATTAATAGACACCAGATCACCCACTGATAATGATAATGGGAATCAAGGTACTAGAGTGCAAACTAAAAAATGTGAATAAATGTGTTGAGTTTGAACACTTGAGAGAATCCATCGATCAGGGGACATTGATGTATTCGCAAAAAACTATCGATAGCGAGAGAACCTGCCACTGATGACTGCAAGTCTCAAGGCACTAAAAAATGAATCTAAATTCCTATCCTAGAATAAATGATCTAAAGTCAATGGGATGAAATCCACTGGAAGGAGGGCATTAAGGCACCCCCAATCATCCAACATGAGGTACTTATCAAATCTGTATAATGTGGAAGGACTCGATCATAATGTGCACGAACTAGTAATCGTATTAGGAATGGCCGACATGCAAATTAAAGATAACTAAGGAATGGACGACTCAGGTTTCAACTTCATTCGAACAAGAGAATACAGGTGAATGGTGACTGAATGTAGGCAGCATAGACTCAATATACAAAATTGGGACATCTCTGTGAGACAGCAGACATCGATAAAGGCTCCATAGGGACTGGAATCTTAACTAGTCAGTGGAGATAAACTCAGAGAAATGATTACAGCTCCTAAAGTCAAACTACTAACCCAACAAATAGATGTGATATATATTGTTGTGTTCGAAGGTGACACGACTCAACCACTGTCAAAGATAACATCTTTTCGTGTCCATATTTTTGGTATTTTGATTTTTTTTTGGACTTTTTCAAATATTTTGAAAAGCTTGAAAAAGTATAAAAGTGCTTTATAGTTACAGACTAGGAAGAGATGAGTGTCAAGGGACAAACAAACTAGTTTGAAGCAGTGGAACATACCTATGCTGAATGCAAGGACACACGTGTAGGATAGCAACACTCAGGGGAAAGTCCCCTCCCGGTAAAAATAGGGAATCAAGCTGCAAAGGATATACAAAATGGCTCTGCATGGCTAGACATGAGACAAGCTTGGGCTATATGGTTGATACTCAAAGTCATGTAAGCCGACATAAGGCTCAATGAGGAAGGAAAATCTCATGATAATGCAATTACAACTTGACATAAGGGAGTCCTGAGGAAACATGCCAGCAAAAATATCATGAGGAGTATGAGGCTCTTGCGCAAAGACATGGTGATACTATACAAAGGACTACTAGACCTAAGAGAGGACTCACAGCATGGGTACCAAATGCAAAGGGTAGCTAACTAGGACACCCATGTACAGGAAAGCTCTACCATTCACATAATATCACTTCTAACAGTAGCATGAAGGTTTCATGATACCATGGAATGGGTTTGTACCTAAGGTTAATATGGAATGGTCATAAGGCAATGCATAAGTGCAAGCGGATGTGATATCCTAACCTATATGTCAATTCAGACATAATACCTATGATAGGAATGAATAGGTCGAAACCTCAGAGAGAGTGTACAAAAACTAGACCCTACATGAAAACCATATTATTCCAAAACAACCCAAAGTAGTCAATAAAGAATCCAAACTATGGGATATAGGGATGAATGATCATGACAAATGCACCCAAGGGAATCAATGTGGTGAACGATGGGACATAAAAAGGAAAGTAAGGTGTACACCCAACGTTCACGAATACACAACCACCCACGTGAGGGTGACCACCAATGTAAAGACTGAGAGAATGGAGTCAACATCCTCCACAAATTGAGTAGATGATGGAATGTGACCACTCGCAAATATATGAGCATGGTAAGGGGCTATGATGCCCCCAAGTCTAACACCAGGGTCCATACTAGGACCAAGGACGGGTGATAGGATACCAGGGATGCCAAAAATAAAAGGACTCAAACTCAAGAGAGCATAAATATACTCAAGTTACTGTGATCCCAAAGGCCAACTAGTGCACAAAGAGCACACTCCTAAGAAAATCTACAGCAAAAATACAAGCAAACCAAGGGGAGGATATGTGAGCTCCTGAATGTAGCAAGTATGTCTCGCCTAGGAGATGCTAGAAACTCCAATACACTACAAGTGGAGGTTCATAACCAATTATAGTGGCCCTCAGCTTCAACACATAAGGAAACTGTGTTATTTGACCTCTACCTGGCCAAAACACCTATAGAATAACCACTGCAAGTACCCCCTGTGATACCTAGGTAAGGAAACTAAGATCACCTCAATATAATCAATGCTCAGGAAGGCAGTCGCAGGTGAGATTGACTGTACGGGCAGGGTAGAAAAGCCTGAAACTCTTGAAAGAGCTACCAGATACGAATAGAATCCTGGAAATATCTTCAATGCTACTCAGTTATGACTAGGGGTCATCCCAATCAATAACCGCTCACATTGCCTTGTGCTTAACTCCCTTGTAAAAGGAGGATCATGAGAAACACTAATTATACCAAGGAATTTCACACTCTCACCTGGACAGACACATAAATGTTTCGTTTAGTAGCCTTGGAGAATTAACTCATAATGAACTATTTCAAGACCCTAAAACCTAGTCTTGTTGGTGCACCCTATAAAAGAAAAGAGTGTAATTCATTTTATTATGCATTGATTTTAATTGGATATAATTACTCAAAGGGAAATGATCATGCAACTAATGAAGTTATGAGTCAGCAGTGAAGTAAATATGCACACCATAACAAACAATGCTAAGTGCAATCTTTGTCAAATGAAAAATAGGGTATGCCACTGCATGAGGTGCATAAATATATATTCCTTTCCGAATGCCAATGCAATCCTTCCTATATGAAATCCTAAATAAAACTCTCATCCAAGTAATCCAATGCAAGTACCTCCTCAAATACATATGCAAAAAATGTAACTACCTTGTATTTTTCAATATAAAAGAATGAAAAATGCAATAAAAGTCATTTAAAACTCTCAGTCTCTGCAGCAAGTATAAAACACAAGCCCAGCAAGACACCGAGACAAGAAAGATTAATGCACTGATGGAAAAACAAAAAGGATAAATGACTAAAACTACTTTCAAAGAAAAATCAATGAAAAGGTGGTCTCTAGTCATAAAATAAGCATCCAACAAACAACATCAGACCCAAGGAAGACCCAACCACACTCACAACCCACCCAGCAACTTCCCACAACATCAAACTCACCAAAAGGGAGGATCTATGTGACTGTTTAAAGAACAACTGCATATATACGTGACTTTTGGCCAAAAGGCTGCATGTATACACGGATTTTGGCTAAAAAACTACGTGTATACGTGACTTTTCACCAAAAATCCATGTATTTATGGGACTTTTGGCCAAAAACCTACGTATACAAGGAAGATAGTGATAAAAGGTAGGCCAAGGGTCAAACCAATAAATGGGAGTGTCAATGAATGAACATACTATAAAATACAACACATAAACAAGGATAAACAAAGAGCAACTCAAGAATATCAAGCACATTGTGCCCCCAAACCCCAAAGAAAAACAAGGAACGTCCCCAGCGAAGTCACCAATTCTGTTATGGAGAGAAATTCATATGGCTTGGGGTACCATAATAGATAGCTTCACTCCGGAAATCAATCCTTTCCTATATGAAAGAGAAACAAAATATCTAACACTAAAGGATCTCAATTCGTACCTTATTTCGGACGGTTGATGTAGATCCCCGTTGAGCTTTCCAAATCTAGCTTGAATTGGTAAATTGCTTTGTCAACATTCAATAAACAAGACAAGCATGCTATATATAATTGTGTTAGACCTAATATAGCATATATAATCATATAAGCATTTGAAATAATACATGGATCAAATATTCATTGAAATACACATTATTGCATAGGAAAAGATATTTCTATTAATATAAAACAAAGATTACAATAGAGACAACCTCTATCGACATGTCTACGAATCGGAGAAATTGAGTCCCCCACTTGGGCCTTCACCACTTCAATCCTCCATCTCTCGATAGCAAGCTCACAAGAAAAATGCAAGCTTGGGAAGAACACAAAAGTGCTCTAAGGGACAAGGGGATGCAGACTCAAGTATAAGATCTGGAAACAATGGACTATAGTTTTATTGCTGTTCAATTCCTCATCCTTTCAATGTATCCAAAGGGTTCCTTATATAGCTCTTCAATGGGGTAATGAAAGGTCAAATCTGAGCAATCTCAAGGAATATGGAAGGCTAGGAGACAAGTGAGTTGGATCCACATCAAGGAGAACTCCAAAAGAATTTGGCCTTTTTCACACATCTTGATGTACGCAGGTTTAAGGGTCAGATCTGCGTATGTACGCGAGAAAGGGATTAAAAGTCACGTATGGAAAATTTTGCATGTTTTAGGGATGATCTTGGAAACATCAAAGGTACAAAAATGGTCCATGGGTCTAAGGATTCTACAGAGGGATAGGGAAGGCCATAAAAGTGTGATTCACCATGTGTGGTAAAATCAATTGTAACATATGACATGCTCATGGAGCTCCTCATCCTCCTGAACCAAAACCATACCAATCGTCTCCATGGACACGGCTATAGTCGAGTGGACTAAGCATGGGGGGTGATTCTAAGGCTCACTTAAGAGCATTAAAGGACTCCTAGGATCGCTCATCCTAGCAAAACGTAGTGTCCTTCTTTAAAAGACGCATAAATCCTTTACTCAAATTGGCAAAGTTTACCATGAATCTCTGTAAAAAAATTTCCATGCCATGCAAACATTGAACATGTATAATATTTCGTGGGGGAGACAATTGATGTATTGCCTCAACCTTTAAGGGATCAACTCTTTTACCCTCCTTGGAAAAAATGAATCCTATAAAGCGACTAGAATTCATGCAAAAGATGCACTTATGTGGATTTAACCTAACCAGGTAGTGGCGGCATCTTTTGAATACTAATCTCAAATGGTATGAATGACAGATTCTCAACCGAGAATGAGCAGCAAGGTCATCCAAAAAGACTTCAATAATCGATTTGAGATCATGAAAAATCAAGGTCATAGCCCGCTGAAATGTGGCTCCGGTGTTTTTAATACCAAAAGGAATCTTCCGATATGCAAATGTACCCCAAGGACGAATAAATGCAGTTTTTTGTTGATCCATGGGTTTGATCTAAATTTGATTATATCCAAAAAATCCATCCCTAAAGCAAAATACCTCGCTTCTTGCACACTCATCCAAAATTTGATCAATAAATGGGGTAGGAAAATTATCCTTAGGACAAGCACAATTTAAATCATGAAATCATTGCATATACGGATCGTTCCCTACTTCTTATCAACTGGAATGATGTTTGAAACCAACTCCGTCAAGGGAATGGGATAGATAAAACCGAATTTTAACAGCTTCTCTATCTCAACCTTAATCGTGGGTGCTTTTCTCGGATTCGCCGCATGAAAACGTTGTCGAACAAGCTTTGCATTCAGATAGGTCTTAATTTCATGTTCGACAATACGAGGGTCGATACCTACCATTTCCTCATATGACCAAGAAAATATGTTACGAAACTCTTTGAACAACTCAATATACTCCTGAATCTTAGCATGGGAACATTTTTCCCCAATATAGACATTCTCAATATTGCCAGGATCACAAGAGATATTGATAGAAATAGTAGGTGATATATTCACCATGTTCCCATTAGCCATCTGACCAGGAGAGCTTAATGGAACCATGGGACTACCAATATTCTCGCTAAGAATATCCCTAAAGTCCTCACTCTTCAAATGGTAAAGCTCAGGAAGAAAACATGATCTATTATGTAACTCTTCCCAAGGTGGCTCAACCCCATACATGGCCTAAACAATAGCTTCATCTGATGGAAAAACACTATTAAGGAAATCATGTGCGTGAGAGGACTTAACTACCCATGCGGGTAGCACATATGGGTCCTCCTCCTCCATCCACGAAGAGGAAGGACTAGGATCTACAACACAATCAAGATTCTCTTGATATTCTATCATTGTTGTAGGAAATGACATGTCCATTTCGATAGGTCTGTTCAAAGGACTCGGTGAAGGAAGAATCCAAGGATCTTCCATATGGGTAGTGTGAAAAGACACCGAATTCAATGAAAATGAAGCCCCTTTGAAACTAGATCCAATCATAAGAACGAGTGTAGGACAATTAATGTCCCCATAAGGGATGGATACATATCTACACCCACATTCCTAGTTGTCGGCTGAGAATGATCGATAATCGTGATAGAAGCTCTTGATGATGCATTAACACTTGGATTTTTGAATGATGTTTGATCAATTGTAACAATATTCCCATTAAATGGAAAGCATACAAATCTAAATAGAGAAGAGGCTATGGCTTGCTTACTATACATCCAATTCCGACCTAGTAAAAGATTGTAATCAAGCGGCGCATCAACCACCTTGACCTCGATCGCGACGGTCTAACCTTCCAAACCAACCTTACGATAAGGAAGAATTCTGTGTGGCTGAAATGATCTACCATCAAAGGCAGTCAACATGGTATCGGATTTAGACAACTTAGGAGAACCCAAACCCTTCCAACACGACAAATACATCACAGAAGCAGCAGTGCCTTCTTCAATCACAGTGTGTTTGATGGTCATGTCGAGACATTCTACATGAATCAAGAGAGACATGTAGTAAGGAAAGCAAGGCTAAGCCCCATGGTTTCATGTTTGATGAGGGAAGAAGAGTTATCATCATTCACCCCAAGAGTGAAAAGGAAAGCTTTCCTTTGCGAAGGAAAACTCTGAAGTACTTCAAGCACAGACATTGCACAAGGAGTTTGGCTCAAATCCTCGACAACAAAATAGTTCTGGGTGTCTCAAGCATTAGGATTGTGCCTCGAACGCTTCAGGAATTGCTTAGGAATGCGAGGTGCAATCTCAAGTTTATCCATAGGGTTTTCAATATGAAAAGGGCCCTTGGTAGGAGGAGGTTCCTTCCCAAGATTTGGTTGTGATGAACCATAGTCTTTCGCATGAGTCACAACCTTAGTAGCATGCACCATGTTGATGTGACCATGACCAGTACTAGTTTCCAACAGATTTTGATCTCCACCTGACACAGAAAGAGGATCATGGGTCCTCAAGTTCATATTTTTATTATGGGGTAAAGGATTGGTTAGCACATCTGGGCCCTGTGCTATGAACCTCTAGGCATCTTCCATACGAGGGAAGAAGTGAGTGAGGTTGTCATCCTTACACAATTTGCAAGGAAACTTAACCTTACTTTTAGACTGCTTCTCCCCCCAGCATTGTGGTCATTCTTGTCATTAAAATTGGCATTTTTTGTTCTTGTTCCCACCCTTATGATTGTTTTTACCCTTTTTCTTATTCCTCCCGGGCTACTGGTTGTCCTTCTAGTTTGACGATTGCATGGAAAGCACACTCACCCTTTGGGTGGGTTGAGTCGAAGCTGTGGCTTGTCCTAAAGTGGATTGATTAATAGACAATTGACTCACTTGTTTCATAACTGAATCTATAGGTTTGGTACTTGTACAACTCACAATGCCATTGGCATGTGGTCTAGGCTTGATCTTGGGATCGAAACTAGAACGTGGAGCGTTAGGTCTGATCTCATATAATAGTCTGGATTGAGCATAAATCAAATCCAATTCTTGTGCCCTAAAAAATGCTTGTTCCTTATTCTGAAATTCGTATGTAGAAACATCCTTCACGATGTAAGGTAGCAATGATTTAAGGAACCACTCAAGGAGAAACTCCAGCGGTATGAAAGCTTTAATCAACCTCTTCCGTCTATGCAACTCTTGGATATGGTCCGAGATATGTGTGGCTTTGTCCAATTGAAATGTTGACAAGAGTTCTGTACCAATCTCTTAACACACTGGTAGCTGGAAGTGATTGAGGAAATTCATAGCAAGGTCATCGAACAAAACGAATGCCCCCCTTGATAACTCTATGTACCATTTCACTGCAAGCCCCGTGAGGGTGCATTGAAATAGCCTTAAATGGATTGAGTCATCATGTAAGGATTTGGAAGAGCACCAAAGGTGAAAGGTAGTGACATGTTCACTAGGATCTTCTCCTGGTTTTCCCTGAAATTTGGGAATGTCTAAGGGAAGCTTGTTAGGGACAGTCGTCCAAGCCGGGTCATCAGATACCGGATCACTCATTAGTCTCGACAAGTTAGGTAAATTAAATTTTGCAAGGAAAGGGACCCTAGGTTGAGCTGGTCTATGCCATTCTCCTTGATAGTTTTGGTTCATATAAGGCTGACCAATATAAATACCATGGCCTTGGCCATAATATCCTCCTCTCGTTTGACCCGTGTAGGGTTGCATGGAAGCATTATGATGTGGTGTACCTTTACTATGCGGTGCTACAAAACCATAATTAGAGGAGTAAGCGGGTTGTTGATACCCATACCCATAAGTTTGATAACTCTGTCCATACTGTGGTCCATAATACTGTCAATGAGAAGCTCCATAAGATGTCCCATGAGAAGCTCCATAAGTAGGGATATGGTGAAATCCTCGCGATGGATCGTAAGATGACCCAGAAATAGGAAAATGACCTCTTGAGACAACAAGAGATACTTGAATTTGAGATACTACTGTGCAAGCAGTTGCAGTACGAACATGACTAGTAGTAGCATTCTGACTTGAAAGATCACATGAATGAGGGGGAGGAAGGGTTGTCAAAAATGCATTCAAAGGAGTAGGAATTGAGGATGAAGGGACATGTGAAGGGATGTAAGTGGTATTCCCTATGGTCACTCGTGTCGGTTCTTGTATCCGCATATGACTACTAACACTAGGTCTAGGAAAAACATGTGAGGTAGCTTCCACTACTGGGATGGAAGGTGCAATGTGACTAGTACTCCCAAATATCTCCGCACGGAAAGGAATAGGAGTGCCCCCAAGCATAGCGCTAGGTTCAACTTTTGACTCAGCATGATGTGCCAGATCATGTGTAGGGAGATCAGGCATGCCATAATGAGCATGACCAGTGCTCATGGGTTCATGGTGAGTCTCGTCACCTAGAAACCAATACCAGCGACCTGCATATGAGGAATCATAACTGGAATGTGAAGGTATTTCTGGTGAAGGATCATATATAGGAGTAGGATATTCCTCCCCAATGTCTTGAAGTGGAGAAGACATCTCAGGAATCTTGTCCTCACGATCTCCCATCATGTGTGAATCAATGTGAGAAGTAGTCCACCCAGACGGTCTATTTCTCTCTCCCAAAGGAAAAGGAGATGTGACAAGGTGAAAGTCCTGGTAAACGATGAGAATGGAAAAGTGGCACACTTGAATCCATAATGACTCAAAAAATGAAAAATACTCTTTCTAATTAGAAAAGCCTAGGAAAACTAGTGTGCATAGAGCATACACCTGTACAATGTAAAGCCAAATAACAAGCAAACAAGGGTAGGATATGTGAGCTCTCAAATGAAGCAGGTATGTCTCACCTAGGAGAAGCTTGAGATTCCCATACACAACAAGAAGAGGTTCGTAAACAATTATAGTGGCCATTAGCTTCAACGCATATAGCGACTATGCTGTTCAACCGCTACTTGGCTAAGACACCTACAGAATAACCTCTGCAAAGTACCCCCTCGATAACCTAGGTAAGGAAACTAAGGTCACCTCAATATAATCAATGCTCAATAGGATAGTCGCAGGTGGGATTGACTGTGTGGGTAGGGTAGCAATGCCCGAAACTATCGAAAGATCCCGCAGATACGGATACAATCCTGGAAATATATCCAGTGATACTCAGTTATGACCAGGGATCATCCTAATCATTAACCGCTCACACTACCTTTTGCTTAAGTCCCTTCTAAGAGGAGGATCCTGAGAAACACTAATTATACCAAGGAATCTCACACTCTCACATGGACAGACACATACATGTTTCGTTTAGTGGTCTTGGAGAATTTACTCATAATGAACTATTCCAAGACCCTAAAACCTAATCTTTTTGATTCACCCTATAAAATAAAAGAGTGTAATTCATTTTATTATGCATTAATTTTGATTGGCTTATTACTCAAAAATGGCAAATGATCGTGCAACTAATGGTGTTATGATGCAAGAAGAAGTGAAATGCACACCTAACAATCAATGCAAATGCACTGTGTCAAATGAAAAATGAGGTATGCTACTATGTGAAATGTGAAATTTTCCTTCAAATGAAAATGCAATCAGTCCTATATGAAAATCTCAGTAATACTTCTCCAAGAAAACCTAGTGCAAGCACCATGCAAAATGCAAAATGCAATGATGCAAAGAAACAAATATTTTTGTAATTTTTTGAATTAAAATGAGATACTAAAGAAAAAGAATGACTCTACCACCCCCAGACTCTGCAAGCACTATCAAAACAGCACCCATGCAAAGCACAAAGGTAAGAGAGACCTAATTCACTAATCCCAAAACAAAAAATAGAAAATGCAATGACAAGAACATTCTTAAAAAATTCAAACTAAAAAGCATCTCTGGTTAGAAACAGAGGTGTATACAGACTCTAGAAGAATCCAAGGAGACTAAGCAATCATAAAAAATCACCTAGCAACAGTTAATATTCCCCTAAAAGGTAAAAAAAAGGGCATACACGACTGTGTGCAGAAAACCTGCGTATATACGCAGATATCCCAGTAAAAATCGTGTGTACATGCGACTGTGAAGCCAAAAATTGCATACAAGAAGAAAAAGAGATAAAAAAGAAGGTAAACAGACAAGCTGAGACAAAATTTACTCCTATCAGACAGTACTAGGAAAACATGCCCCTAGAACCGACTGATAAATAGAGAAATCGGAGCAATTCAAGAACATTGAATGCTGATAAAAACCCCCAGACAAAATGACTAGGAACTCCCCAGCGTAGTAGCCAATTATATTATGGAGAAAACTTAGTATGGCTTGGGGTACCACAATAGATAGAGTAACCACAGAAATCAATATTTTCCTATATGCAAGAGAAACCAAACATATAACACTAAAGGATCTCAAAACATACCTTATTCTGGACGGTTGATGTAGATCCCCATTGAGCTTTTCCACTCTCGCCTGTATTGATAATTTTCTCTCTCAACATTCAGCAAAAAAGACAACCATGCTATATATAATTGTGTCAGACCTACTCTAGCATATATAATCAATAACATATAAGCATTTAAAAGCATCCATGGATTCAATACTCATTTAAATACACATTATTGGACAGGAAAATATATTTCTATTAATATAAATCAGAGATTACAATAGTGACAACCTCTGTCGGCACATCTACGAATTGGAGAAACTGAGTCCTCCACCTGAGCCTCCACCACTTCAATCCTCCATCTCTCGATAGCAAGATCACAAGCAAAGACAATCTTGGGAAGAACACAAAGTGCTCCAAGGGACAAAGGGATGCAGACTCAAGTATAAGCTCCAAAAACAATGGACTATAGTTTTCTTTCTCTTCAATTCCTCCCTCTCAATGTATCCAAAGGGTTCCTTATATAGTGCTTCAATGGGGTAATGGAAGTTCAAATCTGAGCGATCTCAAGGCATATGGAAGGCCAAGAGACATGTGACTCAGATCCACATCAAGGAAAACTCCAAAACTATTTGACCTTTTGCACACATCTCGATGTACGCAGGTTTAAGGGTCAAATCTGCATATATACGTGAGAATAGGTTTAAAAGTCATGTATAGAAAATAATGCATTTTTTAGGGATGATCTTGGAAACATCAAAGGTACAAAAATGGTCCATGGGGTCTAAAGAGTCTACAAAGGGACAGGGAAGGCCATGAAGGTGTGATCCACCATGTGTGGTAAAATCAGCTATAACAATAACCACAGAATTATCACTTGGTATCAAAGCGTAGGTTGAGCATAATTTATTATTGTAACTCACTCGAAGAAGTGGAGTTACCATAAATCATGGGGTAATCATCTTGATTCCTTTGGTTTCTATGGTGGGATCTACCTAGGTATGATGCACTCCCAAATGTTCCTACTAACTAAATCAAAGCTAACTAGAATTAATTAATATTTCATACATATCTTCACAGTGTTATTTGTAGGTAAAATATCTACATGGATTCCAAGACAGGTCATATTCTCTCTCCATTCACATGTTATTTAGAGTGAAACTTGAAGTTGGTTGCATCTCTAAATTGGAAAGCTATATGTAAGGTATATTTTAGAGTTGTTGAAGAGAAAATATCATATGAAGAGAGAAATTATTGGCTAAATGTATGTGATAGAGAATTTGGAGCAATGTGTCTAGCTATATCTCCAAGCATGCACTACCTTATTGGTATTGTTCAATTCTCAAAGTATCTATGGACCAATTTGGATAGAGATTTTGGAAATCACACTAACGTTCATAAAAGAAATATGGAGAGAGAACCTAGAAACTCCTTGCAGGTTTTTCCTCCTAATGTATGGACCACAAGTATATCTTCTGATGTTATTCAAGATGAAGAATATCATATGGCAGAAATATCAATACAAGTTTGAATAGGTGAAATTATCCTTGAAGTTACCCTTTCTCTTGTTGTTCTAGAATTTCAAGAGAAATTTGATTTCTCATGTTACCATGCATCTTGTCCAAGAGAAGGAATTCGAACACCCATTTTTGAAGAGGAACTCATCTATCTCCATATATCACGGTTAACCTATCATTCTTCTATTTAGAATTTTCAAGATAATAAGTCAGTCGTTGATCATTCACCTATTTTGAATACTTCACAAGATGATGGTGCACTATATGGCAATCTCCCCAATATTATGAATTCTATATAAAATTTTGAGAGTACCTTATGCAATCCCATCTGATCGTCTCATGATTTCTACCCACTCCTCCATGATAACTAAAAATTTCATGAGAGTTCACTTGAAGATGGAGACATTTCAATTACATTGGCATACTTGGGAATTCGGTTCCATCTTCTTGGGATTGATATCACCTCTCTTGGCTTGAATTTCTAGCCTCAAGGATGTAAAGATTCATTTAAATATTCATTTTTTCTTGTTCTCATCGGCATTGGTTGGAAGATAATATATTAGAGGAAATTTCAACTCAAAATGAGCCTCCTAAAAAAAGAAATAAAATAATAGTTAAAATAATAAAATAATATTTATTAATTTTGGAGGAAAAAAAGAAAAAAACTACTTTTTTGTTTGTATTTTCGACATATCTCCCTATGTTTTTACTCAAATTTCGATCGAGAGAGCTCTTTGGATGTGGAATGAAATTCCGCATCCAACGATATCTCTCGATTGAAATTTGAGTTAAAACAGAGGGAAATATGTAAAAAATACAAACAAAAAAAGTAGTTTTTTAATGATACCTATCTCTAAAATTATATTAAAAAGGTGTTTAAGACCTATACGGTATTTTTAAATCTAAAGAAATTTAATTGGCTAACACATGATGACATGGAATTGGAATTAGAGTTAAAAGGCCTTGTTGGAACTACTTTTGAAAACCTTTGAGCTATGGGCTTGGAAGGATTCAAAAAGGATTATGTTCAGTAAAGAATTATACAAATGCATATCAGGTTATCAAATTGACATCTTAAATTGGCTAAGACTGTCAGATGAAGAAGATATCTCGATATACAATGGTAGATCTTTCAAATGGTCAAGACATGCAGTAGTGAAAATGAGATAAAGGGGTGCAGTGGATCAACGATCCAGATTCACTACAGAGAGGATCAATGATGAAGTGTGATCCCATAGGAAAAATATGTGAGGAAATATTTAAATTAGGTATTCATGAATCCTGTTAAAGAGGATAAGTGATGAACGACTGAGATCAAGGAAAAGCCTGATTGACGGCCTAGGGAGACTTTGCTGGGAAAACATGCATGGAATACGAGTCTTTTCCGAATCGCTAAATGGATTAAAAGATGGAGATATCTGATGGCAAAGACAAGAGTCAGTGCAGATCCATGGTCGTGGATAATTTCATAGTCTTAACTAGCACGGATAAAGTCACGAGTCCAAATCGTGAAAAGTGGTATTGGCTGTAGATATCAATGGTCCCCATGAATGGTCGGGATTGATAAACAAACGTGGGGGATTCCATTACTTGAAAGTGATCAGTCAATTGGACAAGGGAAAATTGGAAAAATGTTAACATTCCCATGATCGGGTAGTCCAAATGAAGGGAGGTTGTATATCGTGGATCTATATTAGTTCCACTGAGGAAAATTGTGTGGATGTTAACCTTGAGTCTCGTTATTGACATCTCGCAGATAGAGGGATTGATCTACGCTGAATATAAGAGGAGAAGATCAATGGTTAAATATTGTAAGGGACTATAAAAGAGAGCTACGTGGAGCCATACGATTCATTTTTCTGAGTCTCAAGATTGGTAGACTCCTTGATTGCATGAGAAACACCATCATGGACATAATTTCCTAGTGAACATGGTGCAAAGAAGACGACCTCACGTATGATCTGACCAATAATCATGTCCCTTGACTCCATTTGTGATAGGCCTAGGGTGAATATCATGTCCAATGTCACCAGCCTTCCCAGCTCTAGAGATCTGGCATGTGGCTTGCATAGAAAAACATCGGGGAATCATGAAGTGAATGTTTGAAGTGAGTAATCTGGCCTTCACACGAAGCAAAAAGACATAGAAATATAAATCCACTCAAACACCACCATCACTATAAGCGAAAGGGAAAGAAAGGTCAAATCTAAATGCCTTTCACTAGCTGGGTAGACATGTAGGAAAGCGCTTAAAGTCTTATCCATGGCCAATAAGATAACTGAACACCAAAAGAGGTGACTTGAATGGATTTTATGCAAGATGATAAGATATTCTCCCATGTCTCATGCATGCTATTGTTATGATGAACAATGTTCAAGTGTACAACATGTTGGTGAGCTATATCTAGGTTGATCCGGATTACCCTATATAACACCACCTTCCAAACTTTTTGAAGCATGGAAATGGTTAAGCATTGAGAGAAAGACCAGAAAGGTTGAATTACATGAAGTTTTGATTTTTCTTGCAGACAGCAATGGCTGTGTGGTTCGAGAAGCTAGTTTGTCAGGGGGTACTGATGGTTGGCTAACATAAAATTGTGTTTCTTTGTCATCTTGGTTATCTATACTGGAAAATCGCCAACTACCGGGGCACGGATGTTAAGCACATAGAGAGATTCACCTGCTTCCAGACGGCTATTATGGAGAGAAATTCCTATGGATTGGGGTACCACAACAGACAGCTTTGACTCCATAAATCAATCTTTCCCAATATGCAATAGAAATAAAATGTATAACACTAAAGGATTAGACCTCGTACCTTATTCCATACAGTTGAAGTAGATCCACGTTGAGCTTTCCAATTTTCAGCTTGAATTGATATAATACTCCCTCAATAACAAGTAAACAATACAAGCATACTCTATATCATGGTGTTATATCTATTCTAGCATATATAATCAATAATGTAAAAGCATTTGACATATTCCAATCGATACAACATTCAATCAAATACACATCATTGGACAGGAAAAGATAGTTCTTATTAATATAAATCAGAGATTACAAGATAGATACAACCTCTAATGGCACGTCTGCGAACCAAAGAAACTAAATCCCCCACTTGGGCCTCCACCACCTCAATCCTCCATCTCATGATAGCAAGCTCACTAGTAAAATGCAAGCTTGGGAAGAACACAAAAGTGCTCCAAAGGGACAAAGGGATGCAGACTCAAGTATAAATTCCGGCAACAATGGACTATAGTTTCGTTGCTTTCAATCTCTCTATATGCCTTCAATGTACCAAGGGGTTCCTTATACAGCTTCACAAGGGATAATGAAGGGTCGAATCTGAGCGATCTCAAGGCATATGGAAGGCCAGGAGTCAAATGAGTCGGATCCATGTCAAGGAAAACTCCAAAAGGATTTGGATTATGCACACATCCTGATGTACGCAGTTATTGGGTAAAAAGTTGCATATATCATTTTTCATACAGTTTTAGGGATGATCAAGAAAACATAAAAGGATAAAATATGGTACATGGGGTCTAAAGAGTCTGCAGCAGGACAGGGGAAGGCCATACAAAGTGTGATTCACCTGGAGTGGTGAAATCCGCTATAACAATGGCCCTACCTTCAGCTGCATTGTTTGTGGGTTTTTACATCCTAGGGTCATCCCTTCAGCACCTACAGTTGTAGTCGTAACCTCCAAATTCCTAGAACCTAATAGTGGTTTCGTTGTTGGAGAAAATGCTCAGACTGGGACAGCATAGGTCTAAAGCCTTCATCACCGCCCCTGTAATCTCCACTGACCAACTTTACCAGGGGTGAGGAGGAGTTCAAACACACACCCAACTGTGTTGACCATAAGAGAATACTCCTCATAAGAGGTAGAGAGAAGTACAAGAATGATAAGCCACCCTAGAGGCTTATCACCACCAAATGCATGGCCACCCTTTTTCTAGTCCCCTCCTATAACAGTGTTACCAGACAAAAGGGGAGGTGGGAAAATGGCTGAGCATTGGAGCCTGGGTTTTTTGGTCAACATTTGAGCACCATGGTTTAAAGAATGTAGTTCGGTCAAAGGAGGAAGAAAGACACATCAATAGTAGTCTGAGTCAGTGACATACCACCAACAAGAAATATAAATGATCATTTTCATACCAAGTTACTTGAATGAATAAAAATATGCACTGTCAATCCAACTACCATGCGCGGCGGCTCCTTAATGTTTGTTTAATATTTTTAAATCATGGAAATAGTACCACACTCTAAATTGTTAGTGTCTGATTGTGATTGAAAACAATTTCCAGACCATGTTTCATGGATTAGCCTCAGGTCTGAGATAGTATAAATGTACTCGCGGTAGAGGGAGAAAAAGGGGGGTTGGTTGGGAAAATTTCAAGGGCCAAGCATCTCCATTGTAATCTATTTTTGAATTTCCATGATATGAATAAAATTTAATAGGAGTGATCATTTTTCATGGCAGAGATTCCTTCATCATCTTTTCTTTCAATCTGTAACTTCCTTATGTGAATGTATATCCTGTTTTTTCATTCCAGTTTGTTATCTACTTTCATGTTTGGAAATATAGTGTATAATGGCTATAATTCATCTTGTATGATTTTGGTCATTTGTTTCAAACATTTTTAAACAATTTGGTCTAAATTCACACAAAATTCATCGTGTAAATGTTCTACGTGATGGGTTGTTTCTCCTCATCCACTAGTCACCTACTAAATATATCCTAATTGAAAGATGGATAACTACCTTGCCTCTATCTGTAAATTTCCTTGATTATTTACCTCTTGTAACATGTTCCATACCCAAACTATTGACTCCATTTTCCAATTGCTTCCCTCTCTGATCATCCTACCAAACAGTATAACAACATGCCTATTCCACTCAGGAATCTGACCTCCTGATCGTTCTCGATTGAATATCTTGTGTGAGAGAACTTGGTAAGTAGCAAGAGAGCCCTCTCTAACTGTGTTGGGTCACAAATACAGTCTAAATTAGTTTTTATATTACCTGGTAGAGAGACTTTCACAACCTTTGGTTCAATTCTAGTGCTAACAAAATGGCATCATTTCTAGGGAACAAGATTGAAGATCACCCCTGGGTATGAACGACATAATTCCATATTTGGTTGTTGATGGTGAACAAGAATTAGACATCAAGAAGTTTGTGAACTTTTCACCTGGAAACTCCACTCTTAGAGGATCTATACTTCAGCAACTTCCTTGGCGGTATGACCCAGAAATCAGGTTTTCAAAAGACCTAGCAGACTTTGGTGGGAAAATGAGCTTGTCGTGAAGCCTAAAAATGTATGGTGAAAGGATAAGATACTTGAGTTTATGTTTCTTCCAATATGCCTTGTATTTCCTTTTAATTTTGTTCTTATAGTTTCCTAAACTTATTAAAATAGCCTTCCATGGTTCATTTCACTCGAAACAGAACTATGAAGTTATTCCTATATATCCTTCCTTACGAATTGAAAGCATTGCATCATCTAGTACATTTGATTCTGACCAAGATCATTCATCTGAAACTCATGAAATTAAAGGTCACTCCCATGAACCTCATGAAACCAAAGTTGGTAACATATCTATTTCCCCTAGCCTGGTCTCGCCCAGTATTTCAAGCCGATACAAGCCACTCCGCTTGCCTTCTATTCTCCATTATTTTCCTGTGAAGAATTACAAGTACCTCTCCAAATTTGATGGAGAATCCAAATACCTTATTGTTGAGAAACATTTACACGATTTTGAACATTTCCTTGACCTTTTTGAAATAGAACATGATGATGTTTTCATGACGGATTTTTCCTAGTCCCTATAAGGAGATTCTAAATAATGGTTTAAACACCTGCAGCCTAAGTCCATCAGTACTTGGGAAGGGTTTTCTTGCACCTTTTTGAAGTTTTGGGGTAGGAGAAGGCCACTAGACCAAATACTTTCAGAGTTTTATTCCCTGAAGAGACAGAAGGGTGAATCCATGTCTAGTTTTAACAGAATATTTGCAAGCTTTTATTATAACATGCCAAAGGAAGTCCAACCTATTGAAAATGCTGCTAAAATCTATTATGCAACTACCTTTCCTCCTGAACTGTCATTACTTCTTTTGGAAAGAAAATCAATCACTGTACAACATATGTTTCTTGATTGTTTAGAAGTTGAATAAAACCTAAGGATGTTTCGAAAATTTTAAGGTCAATACAGTGGTGGTGAAATAAAAGATACATTAAAATTGGTTGGGCCACATAAACGAAAGGGGATAGTCCCTATTCATCTAAATATTTCCCTTACTAGATAGGAAAATGATCAGCCTGATATAGAAGCATATGGTTCTACTATTTTGTCTTCTGAAGGTTGCAAATTGCTTAATACCAAGTTTGTTAAGAATTATTTTAAAAAAGATTTCACTATACTCGTGTATGATGAGTATGAGGAGGAATACTTGGAGGGTATACCAAAAGAGCCAGCTATAGAACCATGGTCTTATAGTGGAGAAAATCAAGCTGCAATCCAAAGTCAAAGTACTGAGATAGGAAAAGATAAGAAGTGTGATGAAGGTGACACTTTTCCTTTGTTTTATTCTTCATTTGAACTAATAAGACACATACTTAAGGCCTCTACGCAGAAAAAAAAAAAAGTTGAAGGATATGGTACATTTCATATACTTGTTTGGAACAGAAGACGATAAGAATATACTATCATGCAGTCCCTCTCAACTTATAGAGACATCAGGAGTTTGTGATGAGGAATTAGGTCATGAAGAAGGAGGTAAAATTTCTCAAATAAATTCCTTTTTAAAATTTTCACCTTTAGGAATACCATCCCATAAAGAAGGATTGTTCTTGCTCGATTCTGTTGCAAAAAAAGATTATCTTTATGCTAAGGCTTATAAGGAAGGTGAGGTCTTAGCTTTAGAAGTTTTAAAGGAAAGGGTAGATATTTTATTTGAAAATAGTCATGGAAATCCCTTTCAAATATAATTCAAATATTAGTCTGACAGCTCACCAGACGCGTGGTGTTTTGGACAACTTTCCCATTATAAACAGAGGACAAAATATGCTAGAAGTTTCCACGCTTTCTATGACCCTATAATAGAATACATGGAGAGGTTGGGTAATGGTAATGACTGGTTATATTTCTAATGTAAAGATAGATTTATTTGTTATAACCTTCTTCCATTATGCATTGTATCTCTGTTCTTAATCAAGCATGAAAAGGAAACGAAATTATTGGATAAGCTGCTTGATTGGCTTCATTGGAAGTTAGAGTTCACTTGATTAGCCATGTATGCTCAGTTAGGTAGAGTAGGTAAGTAAAAATAAGATTGAGGTCTATCAAGCATCTCCTTCAATACTATTTAGCTTGTTTTCAATTTTAGTTGTAAGTACAGGTTTGCAGTCACAGCTGTTCTCAGTTTCAGAGTATGGTTAAGGAAATAATTTGAAAATTGACATAAATTTGTTACAGCAGTAGCTCAGAGCATGTTGAGGGTTTCTACGAAGGACTAGGGGAACCCCAATGGATTTGGCACTTGTTCTATGGGGCTCTTAGCTACATCAATAGGAGGATAGAATCCCTCGTGTAGCCAGCTGTTAGCACTACATTTGAAAACATTCGCACTATGGGCTTGGAAGGATTTGAAAAGGATCATGTTCAGTAAAGAATTATACAAACACCTATCAAGTTATCAAATCGACAGCTTCCATCAGCTAAGACCGTCAGATGAATAATATATCTTGATCTACGATGGTAGATCTTTCAAATGGTGAAGACATGCAACAG
Source organism: Pseudotsuga menziesii (assembly GCA_001517045.1). Taxonomy (NCBI): domain Eukaryota; kingdom Viridiplantae; phylum Streptophyta; class Pinopsida; order Pinales; family Pinaceae; genus Pseudotsuga; species Pseudotsuga menziesii. The sequence goes on from LPNX010133842.1 coordinate 97,578, forward strand.
TGGAAATGAGATGAAGGGCATCATGGACCAATGACCTAGATTCACTACAGAGAAGATCAATGATGAAGTGTGATCCCATGGGATGAATATGTGAGGAAAGATTTAAATTATTATTTACAAAGCATTTTAAAGATGATAAGTGATGAAAGGTTGAGATCAAGGCAAATCCCGATCGATGGCCTAGTGTGACTTCGCAGGGAAAATGTGTGTGGAAGATGAAGCTTTTTCAAATCGTGAAATGGATTAAAAGATAGAGAAATCTAATAGTGGAGACAAGAGTCATTGCAGATCCATGGTCATGGATAATTTTGTAGTCTAAGCTAGTGTGGATAAATTCGTGATTCCAAATCACAAAAAGGGGTATTAGATGCAGAGATCAACGATCCCGATGAAGGGTTGGGATTGATAGACAGACGTGGGGTATTCCATGACTTGAAAGTGCTCACTCTATTGGATGAGGGAAAATTGGAAAAATGTTAGTGTGCCCAAGATCGAGTGGTCCAAATGAAGGTAGGTTGCAGATCATGGATCTGTATTAGTTCCACTGAGGAAAATTGCGTAGATGTTAACCTTGGGTCCCGTTATTGAAATCCCACAGATAGAGCGATTGGATTAGGAGAAGAAGTTGATCTACGATGCATATAATAGGAGAATATTGATGGCTAAGCATTGTAAGGGATTGTAAAAGAGAGCTACATGGAGCTAGATGATTCGGTGTTCTAAGTCTCAAGATAGCTGGACTTCCTGAATGCATGAGAAATGCCAGCATGGACAGAATTCCCCAGTAAACATGGTGCAAAGAAGATGACGTCACATGCAATCTAACCAATAATCATGTCCCTCGATGCCATTTGTGATAGGCCTAGGGTGAATATTGTGTCCAATATCACCAGCCTTCCCGGCTCCCGAGATCCAACACGTGGCTTGCGTAGAAAAATAACGGGGAAGCATGAAGTTCATATGTTTGAAGTGAGGAATATGGAATTTACACAAAGAAAAAGACACAGCAAGCTGAATCCACTCAAACACCACCATCACTAGAAGAGAAAGAGAAAGAAAGGTCAAATTGAAATTCCTTGAACCAGTTGGGAAGCCACGTGGGAAACCACTTAAAATCTTATCCACGGTTGATAAGATAACTAAACATCAGAAGAGGTGGCTTGAATGGATTTTGCACAATATGAGAAGATCCTCTCCCATGTGTCACACACGCCATTGTTAGGATGACCAATGTTCAAGTGTATAGCATGTTGGTGAGCTATTTCCAGGTCGATCCAACTCACCCTATATAACGCCACCTTCTAAAGACATTGAAGCATGGAAATGGGTAAATAATGAGAGAAAGACTAGAAAGGTTAAATTATGTGCATTTTTTAGTTTTCTTGCAGACAACAATGGCTATGTGGTTTAATAAGTTGGTTTGTTAGGGGGTACTAATGGTTGGAGAACATAAAATTACATTCCTTTGTCATCCTGGTTATCTATATTGGAAAATCACCAACCACCGAGGAACAGATGTTAAGCACTTAAAAATATTCACCTGCTCCCAGATGGGCATACCTTCAGCTGCACTATGCATGGGATTTTACATCCCAGGGATGTCCCTGTGGCACCTCTATTTGCACTCACGGCCTCCAAAGTCCTAGAATGTAGCGGTGGCTACACTGTTGGAGAAAATGCTCGGACTCAGATAGTATAGTTCCAAAGCCTTCATCACCGCCCCTATAATCTCCACTGACCAACTTTACCATGGGTGAGGAGGAGTTCAAACACACACCCAGCTACATGGCCCACAAGAGAATCCTCCTCATAGGAGGTAGAGAGTAGTACAAGAATGATAAGCCACCCTAGAGGCTTATCACCACCAAATGAATGGCCATCCTTTTTTTAGTCCCCTCTTATAACACTCTTACCAAATGAAAGGGGAGCTGGGAAAATGGATGAGCACCGAAGCTTGGGTTTTCTTATCAACCTTTGAGCACCATGGTTTGAAGAAGGTAGGATGGTTAAACAAGGAAGAAATACACGTCAGCAGTAGTCTGAATCAGTGATAGACCACCAGTAAGTGATATAAACAATCATTTTCATACCAAGTTACCTAAATAAAGAAAACTCAATGCTGTCAATCCAACTACCATGCACGGTGGCTCCATAATGTATGTTTAATATTTTTAAATCATGGAAATAATACTACACTCTAAACTATTAGTGTCTGATTATAACTAAAAGCATTTTCCAGACCTTGTTTTGGGGATTAGCCTCAGGTCTGAGATTGTATAAATGTACTCCCAATATACGGAGAAAAAGGGGGGTTGGTTGGGAAACTTTCAAGGGCCAAGGCTCTGCATTGTAATATATTTTTGGATGTCTATGATATGAAATAAATTGTAGAGAAATGATAATTTTTCATGGAAAATATTCTTGCATCATCTTTTCTTTCAATATGTAACTTCCTTATGTGAATGTTTATCCTATTTTTTCAGTCCAATTGGTTATCTGCTTTCATGTTTGGACATATAGTGTATAAGGGCCAGAATTCATCTTGTATTCTCTCGGCCCTTTGTTTCAAAGATTTTTAAACAATTTATTCTAAATTCATGTAGAATTCATCCTGTAAATGCTCTGGGTGATGTGTTGTTTCTCCTCATCCACTAGTCACCTGCTAAATATCTCCTGATTGAAAGATGGATGGTACCTTGCCTCTATCTGTAAATTTCTTCAATTATTTTCCTCTTGTAACATGTACCATACCTAGACTATCGACTCCATTTCCCAATGGCTCCCCTCTCTGATCATCTGACCAAATAGTATAACAACACACCTATTCCACTGAACAATCTGACCTCCTCACCGTTCTCAATTGAATATCTTACGTGAGAGAACTTAGTAAGTAGAGAGAGAGCCCTATCTAAGTGTGTTGGGTCATAAATACAGTCTAAAGTGGTTTTTTTCTTACCTGGGATCGATCCTTTCACAACCTTTGGTTCAATTCCAGTCCTGATAGGCCCATTTTTAGTTGAAATTTCCTCGAATGTTTGGACCTTCTCCTCCTCTTTCTTAGTGCATTTCGATTTTCTCTCATTCTAGTTTGTTCAAAATTAAAGTATGAGGAGAAGTAGATTTTTCTCCATACATGGGAGCATATTTCTCTTCTTCCAAAGAATACAATTACTCTAGATACCTTTATCAAGTTCCAGAGAGCATAATGTTTGTTTCCTTTCATTAATGCCATTATTGAGGGGGCATTTTTACCACTAGGTTTCACCTCTTTCCTCTATTGATATTTGTAATACCCCCAATTTTGACTTGGATGTATTTCAAAAAACTTATGAAAATGTTGTATCATGCTAGTATGGATTCCTAGTGTGCATCTCAAGGCCAAGGATGGACTAGTGAATGGCTAGAAATATGTTATTTAAATATTTTATTTGGACTTTTTGTTTTCTTTACCATGCCAACTCGAAATGTATCTAAATACTTTGTAGATAAATAATAAAATGGTCCAAGAATGGTTGTGTAAAGAGAACCAAAGGGGCTATGATTCCACTAGATGGTAAGAGGAAAGCAATCCCATGGTAAACAAAATCCTTTCTGCCAAGTGTCATGTAACACCCCGGTTTTGACCCCGTTGCATTAGATGTACATTATGTATATATTGTAAACGATCATGGTGCGGAGCTAAAGTCCAAGGCCCCACCATTGATCGGTTATGCTATGTTTTGGATTTAAATTTGTCACCGAAGGTGTATCAGGGCATGCGGCATACACATATTAAGTTTATCATCATGTAAATATGCATCTTTAATTAAAATGAACCCTACCAGCTACGCTCGTGGCAACTAAATTGAGATGGGGGCATGCTTTTTACAAGGATAAGGGTGGGGAAATTGTTAAACCTTGGCCAATGAGAGAAGAACCCATGTGTCATCTTTCCTTATTTTTATTCCAACCACTTTCATTAAGAATTTTTGCTGGTGGTTGAGGCAGTTATGGTCTTTGGGAGTGGGGTGGCAGGACTGTCAGTCCTCACCCACATGCACACTCCACCACGGTTGACTTCACTATGGCTAGGAAAAAAACCACTGCGATCACTCACGTAGGGATACCTCTCTCTCCACGACATTGTTGTTGCTCATGCACTTCCATTTTTCGCGTCCTCTTCGTAGGTTGTTCATCTTCACGCAGGGAATTGTTGTTCATTATCATGCACGGGACTTCCTGGTTTTACCCACGCAGACCTCCCCTCCGCGTATTTGTGGATGGGCGGCTGTATCCTATCATTGCAGGTTGATGTTGGGTGTTGCGGCCTTCCTTCCATGTGAATGTTGTGGTCTTCTCTGTGATTGAGGTTTGGTGCCAGCTTTCATCCACAAACAGACTAAGAGTATGTATTTTTCCTCTCCAGTGTGGCCAGTGTAAGTTTTTCCACGTCTTTAGTTGTCCAGGGTGCACTGTCGATTTCCCCACATTTTGAATGTGGTTGTTGCTACGTTTAGAACTGTTGTAATCCGCTTGGGATTATCTTTCCCCTATAATTGTGCTTGTTGTTATGCTGTGGGGGGGGTGGGGCTGCTGTGGATTGTTGGGAGTCATATTTTCCATGAGAGGGCCAAAAATGACTCAGAAATCGTTCCCCCTGTTCAGCTGTAATTCTGATTGATTGCATATGTGCAATGGTTGGTCTTCAGACTATGTAAGGAGCAGGGATGGGGGCTTGGTTTTCTTGATAAACCTGGTGGCTGGAAACCACACAGATAGAGCTAGAGGGTTGGCCTTCTTCTCCATCACCTTTGAATAGCACTGGAAGGGAATGCAGGGCCTGAGGGACTGTGTAGCAGAGAAGGGACTGATTCCTTGTGTTGGGTGTGTGTGGGTGTCTTAGAGGTCAGGCTAGTTCTGGTGTAGGTGTTCTTGGCTCTGTAATGAGCTCACTAGCTTAGCAGTGAGATTTTCCCAAGCCCTTTATGGCCTAATAAACCCAACTGTGTTGGATTGGCTGTGTTTTTGTGTATCCTTGGCTATGTGTAAGCCTACTTGTTCCCTTATTCATTGGAGAATCATGCCTAACTTGAGGGTTGCAGCACTGCTGAGAGATTAAGGAGCATGCTGGCCTATGGTTGGGTGGAACGTTGCAGCGACGTAGCTGGTTGCGGATCAAGTTCTTCATAAGATAAGTGATCTGTTCATTTTTACTTCTGCAACCATCTTTTCTGTTAATGATATGATGAACATGTTAAATGAATGCTTGTGTGAATGCATGTTGATTCCGCTGTGCATGATAAATCACTATAGATGTGTATGAGAAACATTGGCAATTATGCATGTTTTACTTCAATGCATTGCCTTTCAGCATTCTATTTCAACAATTTTATGCATGTACATGTTCATGGGGCTCTTAGCCCAGATGTTTGAAGCCATGGGTCACATCCTCTTCGCTAGTTGGAGGGTTGGGGACATGACATGTCAACCTTAGAACTCACCCAAATGATGTCATGTAACTTGAGTAAGCCACTTATGTCCTTTTTTAATATTTTCTAATCATTGAATCCATGTGTGTAGCTTGTTGGAAAATTTACCTCATGTCGTTATTGAAACATGGGACTGACTGCATTTTTGTGAAAATTTTGTTAGATGCCAGGAGTTAGTTTGCAGCTTCCTTAAGTCCTTTATTCTACTATTCAAAGCGACAGAAGTTTTCTTATCACCATATATCGTATGCCTCAGATTCAACCTTCATTCTCTCGCACACTCTTGCAAATCTACACTACCAAAAGCTCTTTATTGTTGGTCATGACTATGCATAACCCATGAAATTCAAATTTAAGAATGGAGATGCAGATTTAGAAAGGAAAATTGGTGGATCTAGCTAAGTAGAGTGTCTAGTAAATATAGGGACCATTTCCCATTTATTTTTGTTTATTGTAGATTCTTGATAATCCATGTATTGAGGATACAGGTTCTTCTGAAACAACATTCAGTAGGTTGGTATCCTTCTATGCATACACCAGAAGCACTTGGAAATAAGGATCACCCATGAGAACATTAGATAGGTGAAGGGGATGTCTGATCCAAGAAGGGTGTTGTCTGGGGAATGTATTCCAAAATCCAAGGCTATGATAGCTAAGTGAAATCCCTACAAAGATTTGTATGATAAATTTTCTAAGTATAGAGAGAATATCAGGTTATGGGATGGGAGAAATAATTTTATATGAATTTTATTTTCGCTAGTGGAATCATATCCTATATTGAGGGTGGTTTCTCAATAGAAAGAGTATATGTTGGACAAAGTTCCTAGGGTTGGGAGAAAAATTGCTCTTACATAGCTAGTTGCTTGGATATCCAGTTCTTTAAATATAAGTATTCTCTTGTATTTAAGTATGAAATGTTTTTAATTTATGCATGTAATTATAATTCTATTAAATGCATTCTATATGTGTGTAGATTGATTATATTTTTATTGTCTATGTTGGTTTATGTTATGCGCACATATTTTATTTGTTATCATTCCATAAATTGGATTTGGGACAAATTTGGAGGCCTCATATTTTGTTAAGATCCCCTCCCAATGGTCAGAGAGGGTCAATGGGATGTTATACAGTGGTATGAGAGATTTTGGTTGTACTACTAGATTTCTATGGGCCAGAAATATTGATTTTTTAAATTAGTAAACTAGAAGTATCTCTAGTAAACTAGAATTATTAGAGATAAAAATGCAATTGCAAGAATTGCTAGAAAATAAGTACATTAGTCAAAAAATGTCTCGATGGGGAGTACCTATCCTATTTGTCAAGAATAAAGATGGAACTTGGGCTATGTATCGATAACATAAATTTGAATAATGTTATAGTGAAGAACAAATACCTGTTTCCTCAAATTGATGACCTTTTTTATCGAATGAGATAGGAACGCATATTTTCAAAAATGAACTTGAGGTAAGGTTACTATCAAGTGAAAATAAATGAAGAATATATTCACAAGATAAAATTTAGAACAAGGTATGGGAACTATGATTCTGTGGTGGTGTTGTTTGGTCTCGCTAATGCACCGGCGACCATCATGTGCCTCATTAATAGTGATTTCAATAAGTATTTGGACAAGTTTGTCCTTGTTTTTCTAGATGGAATTATTATATATTCTAAGAATGAAGAGTATCATGAAGAACATTTGAGAATGGATTTGCAATTGATAAGGGAGCATAATTTGTATGCAAATATAATCAAATATGAATTTTATAAAAAGAAATTCATTATTTAGGTGACATTATTTCATAGGAAGGAATATCGGTTAATCCTGAGAAGATTGAATCCATCGTGTATTGGACAAATCCAAGGAATTTAATAAATGTGAGCTCTTTTATGGAACTTGTTGGTTCCTATAGGAGGTTCACTGAAGGATTATTTGAAGTTTCTCACCCAATCACTTCTTTTCAAAAGTAGGGGATCATGTTTGAATGGACACCAAAATGTGAATAAAGCTTCTAGAATTTGAATAGGCATCTCACAAGTGCTCCAATTTTGAAAATTACAAAATCTAGAAAAATATTTTGTAGTGTGTATAGATGCATGCAATCAAGAACTTGGAGTTCTTTTTCAAGATAACCATGCGGTATTCTATAATTCAAGGAGATTGAAAGAGCATGAGAAGAACTACACTACCCATGATTTAGAGATTTTAGCTATAGTGCATGATTTAAAAATGTGGATATATTATTCAGTGGTAATAAAACTTGAGCTAAGGACAAACCACTGTGGTATGAAATATTTATTTGAACAACAAACATTAAATGCAAGGAAATTTAGGTGGCTAGAATTTTTATGTCAATATGATTTTGAAATAAAACAGATGAAAGGGAAGAAAACAAGGTGGGTGATGCACTTAGAATTAAATTAAATTCAATGAATGTGGCATCCATTATTACCTACCAATCATATTTGAGGAAGTTGATTGTTAATTGTCTTGCTAAAGATTACATATATGTCCAAATAAAAAACAAATTACAGCAACATAATTTAGAAAGGAGGTATGAAGGTTACAATTTGGAAGGTAAAATAATTCTTGTTTACAAAAAAATAATTTATATTACAAATGGCATAAACTTGTGGATAATTTTTATGGATGAAATCAACAAAATGCCATATTTTGGTCACCCATGATACTAGAAAACAATTGTGATAGTGAAGAGGCAATATTTTTGGCGAGGAGTGAAAAAGAACATTGTTGTGTATAGTTATAAGTGTTAGTTTTTCTTTAGATATGATTATATATCTAGGATATTTACCTAAAAGAATAATAAGTACAACAAGGTGCATAATATATAAAAGATAAAAGAGTCACAAAATTTTTTCAGTGGGGAAACCATAAAGGAGAAAACCTCGCAAAATTCCTCATAATAGTAAGATGATCAAAAGCAGTAATAAAAAGTATTCAACATCTATCTATATCCCCTACTTTATATCTCTCTCTCTCATGAAAACTTAAGAGAGTGAGGTGTGTATAAATGAGGGAGAGTGCCTCCCTATTTGTACACTTTCGAGTCACTGACCAAACATCAGAACATGGCCCATATGTATTCCCTAAAAAGGCCAAATTATCTGAGATAGACTCCAAGTACACATTACATGATGTTACATTGGGGAATATTTCCTCAAATTACAATAGAGGTTGTACTTCAAGGTATAGACAGAATTAAGGCATCCCACAATGGGGTAAACACATCCCCTATTGGGGTACAACAACATACAATGGTAATATACATCAGAATATATTTTGGAGTTACCAATAGAACAACACTCTGTCTTAACTAGGAAGGTATTCTCTATTTTCACATTCATGAACACATATGGTCAAGTATCCATCAAAGAGTCATCATCATAGTTGCTTCCACCATCTTCTTATTATTAATCATCGAATGGTACTGTCATTCATCAGAAGTTTCTACAAAGTCATCCCTCTCTTGATTGGGTATAGGCCTAGTTCTCATCTTGATAAATAAATATCATAGGAACAGTTTAGGACCTTCTTTACATTGCCACGACAATAACCTATGTCTTCTACCTTCATCTCATTGCATCCAAATCATCTCTTCTATCTTGTACAAAAAAAAACAAAGAACAAATATTTTAGATGCAGACCGACTGCATTCTTTCAACATAGTAGTAATCCAATATGTTTTCACATCATTGATATAACTTGAAACTTCTACTATGTGAGAATCACCTAGGATTACACCCATTGCATTACGTCTCTACACGGTAAACCTATGTTCTATCAGTAGAATCACCTAAGTGCACCTCTCGTTCTTCATTTCCTTATCATATCAACATGGGAACACACATATATAGATATATATGTAAGGACATATTACAACCAAACAACCTACTACATCAGGACCTTCTACGTTTCCTGGTCAACCTCAAAGACATATTACATCTGAAAAAATTGCATCCATGATCTTTTACATTCATACAACCTTCGGGGTGTATTATATCCAAGTAACTTTCGTACCACGCCATAGCTCATTTTACACTCAGACAATGCACATGACTTATTACATTCGAGTAACCTGCATACCATGCTAGATCTCATTTTACACTCAAATAACCTGTCACAAGAATAATTATGTACAAGGATAGGCTGTGAACTTCACCAGTACTAATTACATCCAAGGAAAACCTACAAGATTGATTCCGTATGAGCATTCTGCTTCACCATGATTTTTCTCACTCTGAAAACCTGTCTCATTTCCTATGTGAGATATCATGCATTATCTATTTTTAGCATAGAGCACATAAGGGCCTATTACATCCAAGGATAACCTACAAGCTTCACTAGGACTTATCCAAGGATAACCTACAAGATTCACTAGGACTTATCCAAGGATAACCTACAATATTGATTACATATTAGAAACCTACGAGCTTCTCCAGGATGTTACACTGAGAAAACTTGTCTCTCTCGCTATGCTAGAACACATCACTCCCTTTTTCAAGGTATCTCGATCTGGATCACACCAAGTATTTATTTGAAGTACTTGAACTTCACTCTCGCTAGAGGCGTGTTCAACACATTGTCTATATGCTCCTTTTTTTCCACGTACTGGAGCTTCACTGCTCCTCTATGCACCATATCCCTGATATATTGGAACTTGAACTTGATGTTCTTAGAATTGTCATGGAACACTGCATTTTCTGATGGCTTCAAGAAACTCTAATTGTCACAGAAGATATAAGCCACATCCAACTAGAGATCAATAAATGAAATAGTATATTTCGCAACCACACTACCTCACAACTAGTATAGCAAGAGACAACATACTTTACCTCAATTGTACTTATCTCCACGCATGATTGCTTCCTCATGAACTAGGAGATCATCCCATATCCCAAACTAAAGCAAGAATTTGAGGTGCTCTTCATGTTAGTGGTGGTACCTTCCTAGTCTGAATCAATATAACCATGTAGGTTAATATTCTTATTTTCATCATAATTGATCCCATAATCCATTGTACCTTTAGGTACCTCGAAACATGCTTCCCAACTATCAGGTGAACATGTCTCAAATACTTCAAGGACTAGCTCAGAGTGTTCACTGCAAAGCATATGTATCGTCTCATATTAATCAGATACATTAATGCTCCAATCATCTAATGATACATCATGGAATCAAATGACTCATATGAAGCATCACTCAGAAAATTCAAGATATATTCCATAGGTGTGGCTATCTCCCTACAGTCCAACATTTCTAATATCTTTAGAATCTCCACTACATACTTTACTTGACCTAGGAAAATCCCATCTACACTCTTCCACACCTCCATCCCTAACATGTAGTGAATCATACCTAGCTCTTTGATCTTGAATGTCGTATAAATTATCCTCCTTGCATATATAATGAGTTCCTCTTCATCTGTAAAAAACAAGTCATCGATGTATAGGAGGAGTATCACAGGTCTTTTGTCTTCCAACTTGAAGTAGAGGTTGGAATCTGCTAAATCCCAAACTCATCAGAAATCTATCCATCGTATTGTACCATGTCCTCGGTGCTTGTTTTAATCCATACACGGCTTTTGTTCAGTTTGCACACATGGGTATTCCTTTAATGTTTCTTGACTCCCAGTGGTTGTTCCACATACACTTCCTCGTCGACTACACCATTCAAGAAAGTTGTCCTGACATCCATTTGGGTATTTTCCATTTCATAACTTTTTTCAAATCAAGTATGGTCCTAATGGAAGTGTACCTCACCATGGGTGCAAATGTCTCTTTGTAGTCTATTCCTTGTTTCTATGAGAAGCCTCGTGCTACAAGCCTTTACTTTTATTTATTGATGCTTCCATCTGCAGCATGCTTGATCTTGTAGATCCACTTTGAAGTCATGATAGAATTCTTCTTCAGAATCTGAACTATCTCCCAAACATCAGTCTTCATGATCGAATGATATTCCTTGATCATAAAATGCTTCAATTATTTATTTTCTGTGGCCTCTTCATATGTGGAAGGTTCTTTATCAGTGATGTCAGAAAGCAGGGCCACATAGATATCATAGGGATTTTCTCTCTTCTCTCTCTATGTATTCCTTATGGATTACCATACCTTTCAACTTCTTGTATGAGCTCTCATTCCCATGTTGGTTTCCTCTTATGGGAGTCCTTATTAAGGAATGTATCTACCAGCTCTTGTGGTTCTGTCATATCATGATCTTGGTGGTCTTATGGAATTGCTTCTCCAATTTCGATTTCTTTGAATTTTGTTTCTTCAAGTTCCTCAACTTCTTGGTTAGGAGTCCTCCTAAATCTGAAGTATGTTGATTCTTCATCAAAGGTTACATCCCTACTAATGTGAATATTCTTGAATACTGGGAATTATATTCGGTAGGCCTTTGATGCATCATTGTATCCTATGAATATACCATTCCTCCATAAAGGATAGATCTTGGTCCTTTTCCCCTTTGGAATATGTATGTACACGGGGAAAACAAATATTCTCAGATGGTTGAAATCTGGTTTCTCAATTGATAGATCCTCTTCCTGAGTCTTTTTTTCAAGTACTTGATGTAGAGTACAATCTATACATACACAGTTTTTCTTGCTTCCTCTGCCCAAAGGTGCATAAAAATATCCTAGTAATGCAACATTGTCCTTGATTCTTCCATGATTCTTCAATTATTTCATTCCACAACCCTATTCTATTGAGGATTGTATGGAGTGCTCAATTCCCTCTTAATCTCAAACTCTCTACATAGTTCCTTGAGTTCATCTGATCTAAATTATTTGTCATTATCTAACTATAAAATCTTGATCTTCCTATCAGTATCATTCTCAACCAAGGATTTATATTCCTTGAACTTACTGAAAAATTCACTTTTCACATTTAAGAAATATATCCAAGTCTTACATGAGAAATCATATATAAAGGAAATATAGTACACATACCCACTTATTGAGCTATAAGACATGGGTCCACATACATATGAGTGTACTATCTCCAGTATTCCTTTAGCTTATCTCTCACTGCTGGGAAATGTATTCTTTTCATTCTTTTCTTGTGTAGATCCTTGCAAATTTCTCCATGCTTTTCCTATATCTCTGGAAATCTTGAGACTCCTTTGCATTCCATTGGTAGTGCTCTATAGTGAACATGTGAAAGCCTTCTATGCCACAATTCACTTGGTTCAACCGACTCATGAACCAGTGCTTATTCAAGATGCCCCTTTATCTTGTACAAGCCTCTATCTTCTACTCCAATCACTATTACATCCTCTATTGTCTTTCCTCTGGGCCATATCAGAACTTGGCCATTGACAAATGCAACCCTAATTCCTTTTCCATCTAGTGCAGATATGTAGAGAATATTCTTCTTCAATCCTGGAACATATTGCACATTATTCAGCTTTTAATATTTCTCAGATTTAATCTTGTATGAATCTTCTCCACTCCCTTTTATGGGGTATTGGTAATCATCCCCAAGTTTCACATTGTGAGGCGAATCATGATTAGACATATTGACGAATGATCCCTTGTATCCCATCATGTGTTTAGAAGCTCCAATATCCACAAGCCGATCATTTCTTCTGTGCGATATAGTTCCAGTAAGTGTTGATATTAGCACATAATCTTCATCTGAATCATCCTTCTCCCATCTAAATATTTTTTTTAGTTCATCATCTTCGACAATATGAGCATGGTGTCTCCTTTTCCTGATGGGGAAAACCCTTGCAAAGGGTCCCTTTTCATGAAAAGTATAGCATCAAACATTTGAATGATATATCTTGGTCTTCTTTTGTTTCTTATCCTTCTTCTTGTTGTGATGAAAGGTTTCCTTATTCTCATTCTTCTTGAAGTTCTTCCTCGTGTGAACCATGAGAGCTTGATCTTAAGTTTTTATCATCTTCTCTTCTCTTGTCATGATTCAATACTCTTCTTGTGTACATTCTTCTCAGAGTTTTCTGAAAGAGATCAACCTCCTTCTTGCAAAAATTCCTTGAAATAATGAGTCCCATGATCTAGAGATACCATTCAAGGTAGTCATTACAATTTCTTCTTTTTTTACATTCTCCTCAACCGATTCAAATCGTTCTTTGATTTGAGAAACCCTTGTGAAGTAATACTGGATAGTCTCGTAGTATTGTATCTTTACATTATTCAACTAGTTCCTCAAAGTCATATTCTAGTTGATATTCTTTCCTTTGAACATCTTTGTCAAATCATTTTATACTTCCTTCGGTGTCTTGAATGAAGCCACATGGAGGATGAGCTGATCCTTAATAGAATATGCAATGATTCTTTTATCCTTAGTCATTCCTATCATATGAGCATCCTTACCCTCATATCCCTCTGTTTATGGAACTTCTCGAGTGATAAACTGATACAAGTCATTTTCTTCAAGGATTAGTGGGATTCTATACTTCCATGCTCGGAATTTTTCATCTCCTCCAAGCTTTTCCTCAAGCTGAGTATGGTGAGTCATATTTTCAAATGAGAACCTCAAATGGAAATAGCAAAGATTTAGATATTACTTATTTGAGGTGTATGACTTGGTTCCAAATATGGCTAACCTAGGGTTTGTCATTGAAAATCTAATTTTCCAAACTTAGATTTTTGGCATTCTGTTTAGACAAAAATATGCACCTCCTTGAGGTGAGTTTCTTAGAAAGGTCATTTTTTGAAAACTAAGTTGATAATCCTCTAAAACTTGATGCCCTAGTTCCTCCTGATAATAGTGACAGGTTCAAAAATGAAACTTCTTCAATCTTGAAACTTATTCCACCAAAATATTCTCCCTACTTATGTGAGTTATCCTAGCCCTCTTTTCTTGATGATCTGTGGTGAGAACACCTTGAACTAAGAATCCCTATTATCCGCAGTTGCACAGTTCCTTCTTTAAGAGAGGATTTGATACCATGTTAGTTTTTCTTTAAATATGATTAGATTATCTAGGATATTTATCTAAAAGAATACCAAGTACAATAATATGCATAACATATAAAACATACATGATACTCAAATATTTTCACCAGGGAAACCATAAAGGACAAAACCGCACAAACTTTCTCAGAATAGTAAGATGATAAAAAAAATAATAAGTGTTAGGATTATTATTGACCATCCTTTTGTCTCCTTTGACCACATAAAGTCTATTTGATTAATTTTCCTATATTAGGAGGTCTCGTCACTTCACCTGTGCATGGAGACATGACTAGTGGACATTTGGCACTTACTAGACTTGTCTGCATGCATTTTGGAGCTCCAAGGATCAATCCTTATTTTATAAGAACCGACTCAGAGTGCCACTAGTAGTGTCGAATATTTGATTTAAGTAGGTCTTTAGTTATACTCAGTTCTACTTCGATCCCCATCAGCTAGGTCACTTCAGAGTCTCTACCTCTAGTTTTGCATGCATGCAGGGAGTGTGGTACCTTTGTTCACCTACCCTCTCATTTAACTGATTGTAACTATTTATTAACTAATGTAAGTGATTGTAACTAGTTATTAACTAGTTTAAGTGATATTAACTGATTTTATTTGTCTATTAACTAGTTTAAGTGATCTACAGCTGAACTAGTGAGCTATAGTGGTGATTTTTCCACTCCTAGTTAGCTCTAGAGTCAGTCTAGTTTGGTAGATTGAACTACCTGAGTAGGTATTCAAATTATTCATTTATTTTGTATTATATATTCACCCATAATGTGAATAATCATTAAATGGAATATTTTTCATATTGTTCTTGAATTATTATTCTCTTATTTCTCTTGTACAATCTATGTGAAGACCATTTTTGTCCCAATATATGTATGTCAAAATCTAATGATGAGAAGTATTTAATTGTTATCTATCTCTCCTCCTTTGTCTCTCTCTCTCTCTCTCATACGAACTTGAGAGTGTGAGGTGTGTATAAATGAGGGAGAGTGCCTCCCTATTTATACCTTTTCAAGTAGCTAATCAAACATAAGACAGGGGCCCACATCTCTTCCATAATAGGGTTGACTTCTCCCATAGAGACTCAAAATACACATATTAGAACAATAATCCATCATTAGTACCTTAGTTACACTAATTAGTCAATTTTATTGATTTTTTAAGCTTTAATACACTATGAGGTGGACTAGGGGTGCTTAGGTGGACATATGCCATGTCAAGTTGAGGTTCTATGACCCACATGGGTACTCCAGCATTGTAATACAGCCACATATGCACATCCATAATTTCTAGTCTGCTCCCATTCATTGAATGTGGACAGGAAAGTTGACTTAGGGCGCTAGAGTGGAATTTTGCCTAAATTTGGCTTGATTTGGTGCAATTAATGTTGCATTGAGACTCTAAACCATCTAGTTTTCCACACCGAAGATGTAAAAGGTGTAATAATTGAACTAAAAGACATAATCCATGCCATTTCATCAATTTGTTTCCATTTGGAGAGATTTGGGATGAGATTGGACCACCTAGGGGGGTTTGATGCCGATTTGGAAATTTTCAGATTTTTGCTCACAATTGTCTTCCAAAGCCATTCAAAACTATTATTATGTATTTATAAACCTATTAATAACAATTTCGGAGTTACACAATCCAAAATTATCTTGTTTCCAACTATCATTTTGTGAAAATTAACTTTAATTTGATGGTTTTTGTTGAATCTTACACCCAAATTTGATTTGTGAACCTCACTAATTCTCCTAGATTATCCTATGGTTTGAATTACTCACTTGATCCTTTAAATTTCTCACATGGTATCAGAGCTGGTTGGATATTTTTGAGTTGCAGACCATATTCTTAGTGGATTTGAGCTACTTAGTCAGTGAATTCTAGATAAAATTGAATTGTTGTGTGTAAACCAGTTAGAAATTTCACCATAATTAGCATAGGAAGTAATGGAGGATACCCAAATCATGCTAACACCTTTCAAATTCTTTGAATGGAAGGAAGAGATGGTGATTCAATTGAGAGTTAAGGGGATTTTCAGAGTTACCATGGGCATTGAAGTGGAACCAAATTCTACTGTAGAAAAAGCCAAGTATTTTAACAAATTGGATGAATCATATGGTTTTCTATGTATGGGAATATCAAGAGAGTTATTTTTCCACCTTGATAGTTTGACATCACCAAAGGAGGTTTGGGAGAATCTTGAGCCTCTATTTCAAAAAACTATTGAGCTACATGGTCACCAACTTGAGAATGAGTTGATAAGCTTGAGGCCAGTGCACTATGACAAAATCCAAGACTTCTTCACCAATTTCAAATCACTTGTATTGCAGTTAAAACAATGTGGGATTGAGAAGAAGGAAGATCAACTGATCATGTCTATACTTTTTAAGTTGGGGCCAAAGTTCTTAGTCTTTGTGAGCACATTTCACTCAGGAAAACTCACCCTTTGAAACTGGAAAATGCCAAGTCTGGAAAATTTCATGGAGTCACTTACTCAAGAGAAAGAAAAATTGGTCCAAATGGGATCCATCAAGACCAAATATAAAGCACTAGCAGTGGGGGTTTCCAATTCAGCAAAGGGCAAACCCAAGTCCAAGAGTTCGAAGTTTCTAGACAAGAAGAAATCAGAAAAACCCAAATCCAATGAGGGAGCCACGAATCCACGAAAAAAAAAGGAGAATAACGGAAAAGAGAAGGGAAAATTCTCTTATCACCACAAGGGATGGAATCTAAAGACCTCATGCATGAAGAAAACCATAGACACAATGGCGCAGCTGCTGAAGAAAAACACCATTCCAGTTCCAGACAGTGCAAGGAAGAAAGATGGCAACTCCAGTTCAAGTGAAGGAAAGGAGATTTGTCATGCATTAATGGAAGGTACTTCTAATTCCTCATCCTTTTTTATTGATTTAGGTGCTTCCAGGCATATGGTATCCAAGAGAGAATTATTCTCCTCCATGTGTTTGAATGCTGGCCCAGCAGTTTGAATGGGATATGATTATGAACTCCATACCAAAGGTATTGGGAGAGTTGATTTAGGCCATGGGTTCTTTAGTGATGTACTATATGTACTAGGCATTGCAGAATTTTTTTTGTTAGTCTACTAGATGACCCATACGAGAGAGCCAAAGAGAGTAATATTTACTCCTAAGTCTGTAGATATTTCTGAAATCTCAACAGACCAAGTTGTTGCAGTAGGGTATCCTGATCATCATGAGAGAATGTAAAAATTCTCTAATTTCCTCCCTACTTCCAGTGATCAAGCACTTCACTCACCTGCCAATGAATTTTCTAAACTATGGCATGAGAGGTTTGGCCACATGAATTATTGATGACTACTCTCGATTTTGCTGGGTGTATTTTCTGAAATTGAAATCTGAGGTGTTGGAGCAACTCAAAGTTTTGAAAGCACTAGTAGAGAATCAGAGTGGGAAGAAGACCAAATTCCTTAGGACTGATAATGGAAAGGAATATGTGAATAAGAATCTACATCAATTTTGTGAGGAGTGTGGCATCCAAATGCAACACTCAACTCCCTACACACCACAACAAAATGGTGTGGAAGAGAGAAAGAATATATCTCTCAAAGAGATGGAAAATTCCATGATATAAGTGAGGGAACTTAATCCCAAGCTATAGGTTGAAGCCATAAGCTATGCTGCTCACATTCAGAATAGAGACTTCCATAAATCAGTGAAAGGGATGACACCCTACGAGGCATGGTTTGGTGAAAAACGAGATGTCTCAAATTTCAGGATATTCAGGACAAATGCATGGGCAAGAATCCCTTCAGAGAAGAGAAAATCCTTGCAGCCACAAAGCAAGGAGTGTCTCATGGTTGGATATGGTGAGGAAACCAAAGGGTACAATATCTTTGACACATCCACCAGCAAAAAAATTGTTGAAAGAAGTGTCAAATCCGAAGAAGAGCCAATTCCATATTTCGAACTTGCACTGGGGTGTTTCTCCTCTCCTCAACCGTTCGAAGATGTAAGTAATGACACATGCTCTGTTTTTTCTGATAATTCTGATATGAATGTTTCTGAAGATGACTCACCATCTAGGCCCAAATGGGTTGAAAAAATTGTGCAAGCAGTTGGGGAATTGGCAGGAAATCCCCAAGAGCGTAGGAAAACTAGATCACAAACTAGTAAGGCTTCATTTGCAAGTGATAGTGCTCTCTCTGAGCACTTTCACATGCTGATTAGTTCTGACCCATAGAAATATCAGCAATCTTGTACAGACCAACATTGTCAAAACCAGACCGGAACCGACAAAACCGGCTGGTCAGCCCAGTTTTGGTGGGTTTCTGGTTCGAACTGGAGGACCTAACCATTTTTGGCTAGTTCAATACCCAACTAGTCGGGTTGGTCCACAAACCACCCGGTTTGGTATCGAACCGGTCCAAAACTGGTTTTCCTAGAAAACCGACTGGTCTGTACATGGTCATACAGAGGCCCAAATCAAGTTTTTTTTTCTTTATTTCTGGAAAGTGGGTTTTTTCTTTATTTTTGGAAATTGGGTTGGTTCTATGAAGTCTTATATGCTATATACATGAGAAAATTTGCATATTTTGTTTATAATGGTTTGAACTCACATGGATGCACATGAATATTTAAAAATAAATAAAACTTGAATATTTTATGTATTTTTGGTGGCCCGGTTTTATGATCCGGTTTTCTCCCCGGTTTTTGACCGGTTCAGGTTCTGAGGGTCAGCCGGTTCGTCCACCAGTTTTGTTTTTGTAACTTTGGTACAGAACCAAGATGGAATTCATCAATAGAAGATGAGATTCAGTCCCTCCAAGAGAACAATACATGGGATTGGTTCCCCTTCCTCCCAAGAGGAAAGTTGTTCAATGTAAATGGGTCTTCTGGACCAAAATTGCTGCTGATGGTTCTGATATAAAACATAAAGCTATATTACTAGCTAAGGGTTATTATCAGGTCCATGGAGTTGATTACATAGAGACCTTTGCACTAGTTGCAAAGGTGGACTCAATTGGACTAGTTCTTACACTAGCAGCTAGTAAGTGTTGGGAAGTTCACCACATGGATGTAAAAAGTGCTTTCTTGCATGGTGAACTACAAGCAGAGATCTGTTTGCAACATCATGAAGGTTTCCAAGAGGATCCTTCATTGGTATGTAGGATGAAAAAATTAGTGTATAGACTCAAGCAAGCCCCCAGGGCTTGGTATGCAAAAATGGATGCTTTCTTTCTTTCAATTGGCTTCACAAGATGCAAATCAACTAGCTGGATTTTTGTCACTTCAACTAGCTGGATTTTCTAATTCATATTGGGATGATGATCCAATTGAAATAAATTCAACATCAGGTTTTGTGATCATGTTTTATAAGGGTCCCATTTTCTGGTCAAGTAATAAACAACACACCATCTCACTTTCATCAGTAGAGGCCGAATACAACGCAACAATCAATGCTATAACTTAGTGTGTTTGGTTGTAGGGAATTCTTTGGGAGTTTTCTATCACAATTGATTCTCCAACCAACATTTAGGTAGATAATCAGAGTGCCATCAAGATATCCACTAATCTAGTACAGAGGTAGAGCGCAAAGCACATAGAGATCCACATGCATTACATTCGGGGCTTAGTGCATGACAGGGTGATCTCACTACAGTATTGCCCATCCACCGAGCAAAATGCTAACATTTTTACCAAGGCTTTCACTTAGAAGATCTTCACTTACCTGAGATATTTGTTTGGGGTGAGAGAAGGATGGTAATTTTCTATTATATCATTGTAGTTCCAGCCCCATGTTCATTCTTGAGGGGAGGTTTTTCTGATGAGATTTTCCTTCTTTCCTCGATTCACATGGACAAATAAAAATTGTAATTTCCGATTATGTACTTGAGGTGACTTGAGCCATTATTGCCAAGGCCTTCATCATTTTGTGAGAATACTTAGTTTTTGGATTAAGGGAGGGTGTTAGAACAATAATCCATCATTACTACCTTAGTTACACTAATTAGTCAATTTTATTTCTTTTTTAAGCTTTAATACACTATAAGGTGGACTAGGGGTGCTTAGGTGGACATATCCTATGTCAAGTTGAGGTTCTATGACCAACATGGGTACTCTAGCCTAGTCATCAAGCCAATTTTCACATCCATAATTTCTGTTGTGGTCCCATTCATTAAATTTGGACAGGCAAGTTGAATTCGGGTGCTAGAGTGGGATTTTGCCCAAATTTGGCTTGATTTGGTGCAATTAATGTTGCATTGAGACTCTAAACCATCCATTTTTCCACACCCACACTATCCAAGGTGTAATAATTGACCCATCACACATAATCCATACCGCTTTAGCAATTTGTGGCCATTTGGAGAGATTTGGGATCATATTGGCCCACCTAGGGGGGTTTGATGCCAATTTGGCAATTTTGGGATTTTTGCTCACAATTGGATTCGAAATCCATTTGAAACTATTATGATGTATTTATAAACCTGATAATAACAATTTCAAAGTTATACAGTCCAAAATTATCTTGTTTCCAACTATCATTTTGTGAAATTTAACTGTAATTTGATGGTTTTTGCTGAATGTTGCACCCAAATTTGATTTGTGAACCTCACTAATGCTCCTATATTATCCTGTGGTTTTAATTACTCACTTTTTGGTTTGAATTTCTCACAACATATTACATGATGTTACACTGGTGACTATTCCCCTGAATTACAATGGAGTTTGTACCTCAAGGTCTCGAGACAATTAAGAGATCCCGCAAGGTGATAAACACATCCCTAATAGGGTTGAAACAACATAAAATGAAAATATAAATAAGAATATCTTCCAAAGTTACAAATGCATGAACACTAAGTTTGTGAAATGTCCAGAAAGTGAAGGTTAACCATCAACACCCAGAATGTTTGTTACATCCTTTTCCAATTCCATAATGAAAATAGTAAGTGATTTCCATGTTATTTATTACAATTTTTTCAATGAATATTAGGAAACATGATTTCATCATGTTTGTGCTGGATAAATTATCAAAGGAAACACACTTTATATCCATTAAATCCACATATAAAACATATTCCATTGCAAATATTTTCTTGAAGGAAATTTTTCAGTTGGTGTTCTTTTCCTAAGGCAATAATTTCAAACAAGTATACTAATTTATATTGAATATTGTAAATTCAAAGGATATTCTATATTTATTTTACTCGTGTAACCTAAGGGAGATGTAATTATTCTTCCGTTGGGGTGTTACTATTGTAATTGGTCATCGTAGCGTCACGAGGTAAGGCCTCCATTGCAGCATCGGGTCAATATTACCCGGATGAATATAATATAATATTGTATTGATTCTTCCTAAGTGATGTCCTCCGAATTATTTAAGAGGGGCTGACTTGTGAGCTTAAAATTTAAGTGACAAAAAGAGTATAAATAGAAGATATGCTTTCCTCATTTGAACACACACTTACTTATGCATAGCGCATAGGAGAGAGAGATATATATATTCTTTAGGGAGGAACACCTCTCTAGGGTGTTGTCTTGTAATTTTGATACATCTTATACAGAGGAAGTTTTGTTGGGTTTTCTTCCCCATGAGGGTTTCATGGGATAAATATTTGTGTTCTTTTCTGTGGTTGTACTTTTGTATGTTCCAGTGATCCTTTTTCATATGGTTATGATGTTATAATGATAAATATGATAAGATATGGTATAATAATTCAAAAATAACATGGTATTAGAGACACGCTAAAAGAAGTCTCTATGCAGGTGAATCACTACTATAGCTACAACTATTGAATATTAGGGTTTCATACCTGAAACCCCTAGAAGACTTAAACTAGTCATGTTGGTACTTTTTCTATATTTGTATATTGGATAAGTCTTAGGAGACGAAACATTTATAGGACGGATATGAAATATCTATGTACCATGTGTAAATCTTTTATCCTCAAATTCTCTTTAATATAGTATATATCATTATTCCAACTCAAGGTTCCAGCTTCTCCTGGGATTCATACTTAAAGAGGTGACCTATGTAGAATTTCTATATCTTGGGCTAGGAAGGTCCAAACAAATTTTTTTAAGATGTTGTAGATAGGGCATGAAATTTAGTTTTTGTGTTAAACGTTTAAGACTGTAAAGGTGAAACAATGACATGTGTCAGTCTATACAGGTTCGACATGATGAATAGTCCCAAAATAAGTCACCTTCGGATAATTTTCATAAGTTCCAATTGGGGAAACCAATTCTTCTCTAACCTATGGGGTTGGAAATAATATATACCATGATACCTCATTTCAAAGATTTATACATAGAAGAGAAGTAATTTTAGATATACAACGAAAACAAGATTAGGAAATTATGTAGAAAAAATTGAAGAACACTAGGACATCAAATATTTTGCAGTTCGGATAAGAATTTTGGGAAAATGAGTACGTTTCTCAAATTTCCTTTAAGAAGGAACATATTTCTATCCAATCAGATATGAAAGAAACCTAATTTAAAAAATTTGGTCTTCTCTATCAAACCCTAGGTCTAATAGAAGCAACATTCCAGAAAATCCATCAAGATTGAAGCAATCTCAAAGGAGGAGTTGCAGATCCAGAAGGAGATGACGACAAAGCACAAGAAAGAGTCTACCAAACAAACAAATATAACTATTTTAATTTTCTTTCCTATATATGATGTGTATTATGCATGATATAATTTTTTCATTAATTACAATATACTACTAATATGCATGGTATGGGTAAGTAGCCCATGGTTTTATACAACTCTCCATTACAACTTATCTATAACCAAACCTCTTTGCCGACATATTGGATTAGTGCATAATATTAATGATGTCATGGTAGAGATGGAAGACATATGGAAAGGTTCTATGTGATATGGATGAATTTTGTATTGGCTAAAATAGTTGCATGATTGTATCGTTATGCATAAGAATTTGTCATTATGCATATTATGCAATGTTTGTAATGATGAAATTGGTGCATTTGAATTGTAGGAAAGGTCATGTACAACTTCCTACAAAAAAATAAGGATAGTACTTGTTCCAAATAAAAAGTGATGAAAATTCAATATTCACTCCAATAAACATGAACCTGAAGCTCCCAGAGTCAGAGACACCATGACAAAAGAAAGAGATTCAGAAAAATATAAGAGAGAGGTTGATTCAACTTGATAGATGAAGAACATATTGGGCATGAGTGATAATTCAAGATGAAGAAAATTATGGAATTAATTCCAAACCAAAGTAAGAGGCCTCATATACAGTCTAGTTATGTTGTAGAGTTAAGTGGCATCATTGATGCAAACCCTTCCAACTATGGAAGAAGCTATGATCAAAGCGTAATAGTTGATCATGGAGAATGATTTCCAAGATATGGTTCCAAGAACTGAAGGGAAGTATGTAGTATCATTTATATGGATATACAAGAAAAAGTATGCAAAGAAAGGTTCGTTTTTTGTCTAAGAAAGAATAGACTATGGCATGACATAATCTATTGAACAGACACACTTCTCCAATAAAGTATAAATATATATTGCGCAAAGAACCACCTGTGTAGAATAGGATTTCTATGATCTTAGAAGGAACCAATAGATAAGCACATTAAGTTAAATGAGGAGTGAAGATCACCTAGAATTATGAATAGATTAATCCTTGCTATAAGGTTGAATATGGAAGCCTATAGAAGATAACAAGCTCATAAATGGGTGCAAGATGAAATTTTTGAAAATTTTCAAAATGAATGGATCTTGGTATCTAGTAAAATGATATGGATACATAGAAGATCATTAGAAGAGGATGCTACCTATCACACCAGTACAGAATGGATTGGGAGGATGATGCTTCGCTTCAGGTGTAGTGACTGTAGAATATCTCCAATTTCGACATATTACTACATAATGGTAAACTCCCTCACGGACTAAGGATTTACCAAGATTAAAGTGTTCCAACCTTCAAGGTTTAATGTGGAATACTGGGATATATCAATGAAATGAAATCATGAACTCATGGTAGAAGCAATGATAGAATAATATCAAAGTCATGTTTGGTATATAGTACTGAATATAGAAAGCAAGAATGTGGTATATTATAAGTAGATCTGCAAGATCAAATATGATGATGATGGAAGGAGGATGATCTCAGAGAGAGGGAATTGATTATGAAGAAAATTTTAATCTAGGAGCAAGGTACAATTCATTAAAACCATCATGGATCTTGATTCCATGATGAAGTGGGATCTACATCATATGGATGTAAAGAAAACCTCCCTTAATGGTATGATTTAGGAAGAGGTTTACATCAAACAACCAGAAGGATTTAAAAGTCAAAGACAGAGTGACTCGTGTATGTAAGTTGATAATGACTATGTATGGAATGAAGCAAGATCATAAAGCTTGGTATGGAAGAATATAGATATTCTTAACAATATTTGGATATACCAAAAGTAAAAGTCATCCTAACCTTTACCTCAAGGTTATTGATGATGATCCTGTCATACTATTTTTGGATGAAGATGATTTATTTCTGATAGGAAATGAGAAATAGATCACAAAAAGAAAAAAGAACCTACCTGAAGAATTCGAGATGAAATATCTTGGATAGATGCATTATTTCCTCGGGATGGAAGTATGGTGAGTCCCAAAAGGAATATTTTCAAACCAGGGAATGTATGTTGTGGAAATATTAAGAATATTTGATGTGTTGAATTCTAAAGACATGGCCACACCCATTGACACCAACCTGAAGTTATTGTATGATGAGACATCAACGTTAGTGGAAATGACGTAGTACATAGATATTATTGGGTCAATTATATATCTGAAGAATATGAGGCAAGATATATGCTTTGTTGTGAACACCTTAAGTTAGTATCTACTTAAACCTAGACATGTTCACTTGATAGCTTCCAATCATGTTATAAAGTGCCTGAAAGGTACGAAAGACTTGGGAATTTACTATGGTAGAGATCATGACTATACAGATTTAGATTGGGTAGGAAGTGACATAGATAGGAATATCACCTCAAGTGGATGTTATTGTCTGGGATCAGCCATGATCTCAAGGTTTAGTAAGAAACAATCTAGTGTTTCTCTCAGCACAACTGAAGCAAGGCACATATCATCTTACTTTGCTAGTTATGAAGCGATATGGATTTTAAAACTAATTTCAGGACTATTTGACATGGAGTTGGATACCAAAATTATTCTTTGTGACAACCAGATTTGCATAAAGATGACAAAGAATCCTGTGGGATATGGTAATGAAGGGAGATATAAAACCCTAGTATGTACCAATGAGAAAGTTACTGATATGTTCACCAAGTTTCCATGATAGGCTTGGTGTAGTTCTAAAAGTATTTCCTCGCAAGGAGGAACATTGATGATGATACTACAGAATTTCCTCCCAAGGAGAAACAATGATGATGATACAGACTTTCCTCGGAAATAGGAACAATGATTATATGAACCCTTCTCAGAAAGGAGAAATTGATCGAAGATATAGACTCTCTTAGAAAATGAAGAACAAGTCAAATATATGGACCCTTCTCAAAAGGGAGAAACAGGTCGAAGACATAGACTCTCTTCAAAAAAAGAAGAAAAAGTCAAAGATACAGACTCTCTTTGAAAAAGGAAGAACACGTCAAAGATATGGACTCTCTTCAGAAAGGAGGAACAAGTCTAAGATATGGATGTTGGAGGTTTTTTGGTCATATGGAAAACAAAACACAGTGTGATATGGTTGTCATTGATGGAAACATAGTTACAAGTATATGATCCAGATAAGCAGAGGACTTGAACGACTAAGAAAAATATGTAGATCGTGTGGTGGAGATATGAAGGTGCGAAGATCAATGGATAGATGTAATTTCACTAGTTGAAAGAGAGAGGAGGATAAAAGGTGTTGAGTTGTGAAATCAGAAAGAAGGAGATCGTGATCAAAGGATGAGGTTTTATCGTGGAAGTAGGTCAATGGTTGACAACAATTTTGCTGGGAGAACTAGTACAGATTAATAAATTTATGATGTGCATGAAATTTTCTATGAATTTCTCCTTATGGTATTTGAACTCCACCGTCGATCTAGATCTGATGGCCCTCAACGATTTCACAAATTCAACTAGTAGGTGATTTAACGATCAGGTTGGAAGAGAAAATTTAATGTGATATGCTCTATAAAATTTGGAGTCTACCGTATATCTATATGGACCCAAATCCAAGGGTTATAAATCATTTCACTTGTTGAAATCGGATGTGAGTTAACATAAAGACTGGACACAAAATTATTGAGAGAAATAGTTCACCGCAAAAGTTTGAAAGAAAATATTGTCAACAAATATGATGGTAAGGGATGAGCCCGCACAAGAATTTCACATTTCAGAAGGAATTTTGCAAGCGGAAGTTGGAAAGAGGAAAGTATGGAATTTTTTAAACAAATGTTGAAAACCTGAAATCCGCATCATGTAGCGGATCTACGATCTACGATCGGGAAAAGGTTCTCAAGAAATCAATGACGTGGAAGGAATTTTGCAAGAGGAAGGAAAAAAGTAGAAAAATATGGAAGTTGTTTAACAAAATGTTGAAAAACCAATCTCTGCATCCTATGTCATATCTAAAATCGATGATAGGGAAATGTTGCGCAAAAAATCGATGGTGTGGATTGATTATGAAGAAAAGGATGTGCGGAAGGAGAAAAGGGGAAATCATGGAATGATATCTAAAAAATCACAGATCTGATATCTAATTTTCTTCTCCTATAAACTGTCATGGAGAGCTCGAAGAAGATCACTGGTGCTGAACTAGTACTGTGGAACCAGAACTACTTAACCAAGACTACAGAAACTTTGATTTTCAAAAAAAGGAAAAGTGTGAAAGAAGCGAAGTTTTAGAAAATGACAAGTGCAAAAGAATCCAAATGGAGAAGATGCATTACAAAAACTCATGATTACTCAGCGATTGGACTTCTTCTATGTCAAAAGGCATAGAACGGTTTGATCAGTTATGGAAATGGGCCATCACGAATATCAATAGGTAAAGGTTTTAAGAAGCGATATGTATAATAGGATGTGCATGATGAACAAATTGGTGCACTCTCTATAGACAGAGAGATGGTGCATGGATCGATGTCAAAGTAGGGATTTCAGAATGACAGAGGACTCTGAGTTCTTTCAAGAATATCTAGAACATAGACAATGAGGGAAACCAAAGTGAATAAGTAAATCTAAGAGAAGATCATAACATAGTTGGTATGCATTGTTATATCTGTTTTTCTACATACTGTACTGAACATGTTTTAAACATGAGAAACAATGGTTGTAGGGTGGTGCTAGGAAAAACATTTTTTATTTTCTATACATGTTGGAGCCTATACAAGTGAAAATTGGTGCTTCCACCTAGTTGTAGATGGAGAATGTTATTTTAGTTGGTGCTAGAAGAACATGAGGGTTGGTGCTCTCCACAAGAAAGAATTTGTAAATAGAGATTGCAACCTCCTTTGAGTAGGTTCTTAAATAAAGATGAATATTTGTTTTTCTCTATCATGTGTGTGTGATTAATGATCATTATATCTTATGTTGTACTTGTTGCATTATCATAACTGTAAATATGTAATCAGTAATAATGATTTAAATATTGAAAAATGGTTTAATATTTAGAAATAAATGATTTGTGAGAATTGATTCTCAATTAGATCTACGAGCTAGAATAATCTCACCATCAAAGTGTTTGGAAAAAGTATGCAAGAGAAAAGTAAAGAGACTGAAATAGTTGGAATAACACATGTGAAAGGTGTTAAAATATAACCATTATATTACAACACATATGGTAGATGTTATGGTACATACTTATAATACATTCGAGATAATTCGTGAGGCTCAGGAAGCCAAGTGGAAGTGTATATGTGTCATGTTGAGATTTGACCTCAATCCCCTCTAGGTGGACCAATGGAGCTCCAAATAACCATAAGGAGTTATGAACCAAGGTGTGAAAGTTGGTGAAGTGAGTTGGGTTATTAATGAGTCCAAGGAATGTGTGGTTCAGAAGAAAGAGGCGAGTAGGAGGCTCAATGTGGAAATAAATGCTCGTAGGAGAGCCAAGATTGACCAAATACACCACTAGTGCCCATAGTAAAACCCATATCACCCAAATCAAGGATGTAGCACCACAAGGCATTAAATGAGGGAGAAAATGTTCTAGGTTGACCAGCTATAATACTGGTGCATGTGTGAAAGGCCTGGAAATAACAAGTTAACCTCCTAAACAACTTCCCTAAGTCTAAACCATACGATATCACTGCATTAAAGAAACTGAAATTAAACTAAGGTCAGAAATGTGGTACTAAGGATGTATTACTATGCCAACACTCCCCCTTAATCCATACTTAGTACGACTTATTCAAATGTTTAATTAAGTCCTTGGAAAGTAAGGCACAAGTAACATTTTACAACAAAATTTTAATGATCCATTTATCTGAGGTAAGGAGGAAAACCTCATGGGAAAAAACCTCCCCTCGAGAATGGAAATGGCATAGAAACCAAAAAATATGCATACACTCCAAACTAAATGAAAATATTTGGAGCAATATTCTTCTTAGGAAGAAGTGGAATGTACTCAACCAAATCAGGAACATTTGCATGATGAATTTTCATACCATGTAAAACAACTGAAATGAAATGATAGGAGAGATAATGGTGCTCTTTAGACTTGAACCTCGAACCAAACAGGATGGTATTCCCAAAAGAGACTTGAAGTTCTTGAGAATACGTTACCCAGAGAAATTCATAAGGATATTGAAGCATCAACTTTGAATGAACGTTGTAATCATCTCCAAGAAGGTGGAACAAGAGTCTTGAATGTGCCATTGTGATGAAAAAGGATTCTCCATATTCATATGAACTTAACGGAACTCTACAAGTGATGGTAGAGGAATACATGGGAAAAATAGTGTGAAGCAATGATATATATTCACTTGAAATCCCAACCTCTCCATATTTCAAACCAATACTCTCATGTGAAGAAAACCTATCTTCTAGAGAATCCTTTCCATGAATATCAACTAGTAATACATATTCATCATTCATAAGAGAAGACATAAAGGAGAAGGTTGTAGAATGGATAGATAACTCTTCAACACTAGATGGCAGAAACATGTATGTTATCTTCATGAAACATAGCTTCTTAACAACCAGAGGACGCCGGAGAGGAAGAAACTTGAGATGGATCATTTCATGAATCTTTGGCTACTTCTTATTCTTCATTTCAAACAACTTCTTGAGAAATGCATGAGGTCGAGATCAAAGGATGGAGAACACATAAGGAGGTTACCATTTGCTTGCTCTGCATATAGCTCACATCTTCTTACTGCATGCCAATAAATTCATCTAGATTTCTCCAAAGTTTGAATGGGTACTCAATAGAATCAAGGAGGTAGCGCATTGTAGGAGGTATAGTGAGACACATAGTTCCATAGGCTCTATCACTGACATTAATCCAATCACACTTCTCTTGATAGGAGTCTGGATCTCTCAAAGCACCAATGGACATATCATAGAGACATTTCCTCTTGAGATATTAACACATATTCAACTTCCACTCAGAATAGTTGAATGGATAAAGGAGAGGAAAAAATTTTGATTCGATGAAGTTGTTGTAGGAATCTACAATGAAAAACACTCCGAAAAACTAGAAATATGCCCTGAACAACAACTCAAACCTCACAATATTTGTTTTCAGCTCAAAATAGCTCTTATACCATGTGAGAATCTATTCTTAAGTATATCTAGGAGCTAGAAAAGTTTCACCATCAAATTGTTTGACAAAATATGCAAGAGAAAAGCAAAGAGACTGAAATAGACGGAATAACACATTTCAAAGGTGCTAAAATCTAACCATTATATTACAACACATATTGTAGATGTTATGGTACATACGTATTATACATGGAGACACTTGTTGAGGCTCGTGAAGTTAATTGGAAGTGTACATGTGTCATGGTGAGATTTGACCTCAATCCCCCCTAGGTGGACCAATGGAGCTCAAAATCACTCTAAACAGTCATGAACCAAGATGTGAGGGTTGGTGAATTGTGTTGGGGTATTAATGAATCTAAGACATGTGTGGGTGAGAAGAAAGAGGTGAGTGGGAGGCTTAATGTGGCAATAAATGCTCCTGGGAGAGCCAAAAAGGACCAAATACAACATTGGTGCCCCCTAGTCAAACCTAGATCTACCAAATCTAGGATGTAGCAGCCCGAGGAATTAAATGAGGGTGCACATGTGTTCGGTTTACCAACTATAGCACTGTTGCATGTGTGAAAGGCCTAGAAATACCAGTTCACCTCGTAGACAACTTCCCTAAGTCTAAACCATAGGATATCACTGCATGAAAGAAAATGAAATTAGCCTACAGTCAGATCTATGGTACTAAGGATGTATTATTTCTCCAACATTATTCACCACCCCCTCTCATTTATTTGAATAATTTCAACAATTGGTATCAAAGTGGGTTCCTTTTGTTTAAAGGTAGATCTGTCGACTTAAACATGACAAGTTATGAAGGGACTTCATCCAATAAGGTTCCTCTATTTAATGGAAAAAATTGCTTTTCGAAGGTTAGAATGAGAACCTATCTAATGTCCCTGGGAGTTGATATTTGGGATGTAGTAGAGACTAACTATGTAAATCCAGTTGTGCTAGCCTCCAAAGATGAGAAGTTGGAATTTAGTTTTAATGCGGAGGCAATGGATGTTATTCTTAGTGGTATTGAAAAGGCTCATTTTGTAAAAGTAATGCACCTCGAATGTGCAAAAGAGATGTGCGGTAAGCTTGTAAACACTTGTGAAGGAAATGAAAAAGTAAAGGATTCCAAACGACAGACATATAGACTAAAATTTGAACAGCTAAAGATGAATGAGGATGAGACAGACAGTAAATATTTCCTAAGAATAGAAGAGATGTGAATGCAATGAATGGTCTTGGTGAAAAGTTTGATGGAGCATTCTTAGTTCTTAAATTTTTAGATCTTTTCCTAAAAGATTCAATCATAAAGTCTCAAAAATAGAAGAATTAAGTGATCTCAAAACTCTTCCTATTGACCAACTCCTAGGTATTTTGATAGCCTATGAAATGAGGATTGGTAAGGACAAATCCACCACCAGAGAAGCATATTTTAAAGTAGATAAGAACAATGATTCTGAAATGGATGTTGTTGAGGAAAAATTTACAAGGAGGTTGAAGAAACGTCCAGGTAAATACAAAGGAAAGCTTCACTTTAAATGTTTTAAATGTGGTAAAATATGTCGTTTTGCATCTAAATGTCCCCACAAGTAAAAGAGTTAGAATTCTAATGATGGCGAAAATTATGAATTCAACAAATACAATAAGGAGGCTAAATAAAAAATAAAAAATCTTGTGTGTAAATGATGTTGATTCTTCAGAAGAGATAGAAAATGATTCCTCCGGTTAAGATGAAGTGGATAACTTTATGCTTATGGCCGTAGACGATTTTGGAAATGAATATACATGGAGTGACTTGAATGATGAGGAATACATGGTTGATATGGAAGGTGAACTAATCAATGCTATGTAGGAGATCGATAGACTCATATTAAAGAAAAGGAAACATAAACAATTATTGTTGCAGTATGAAAAGAATGGCAAAGAACCAAGTTAAGATATTTCCCTGTTAAAATTGGAACTAGAAGTGTTGATGTATTTGTAACTTCGAAATGTATTCACTTGTATATATTGTGTATTATACCCCGATGTTTATTCCAGGAAGTATCAGTAATGTAATTGAGTGATGTCATGCCCCAATGTTCCGATCAAGAGATTCAATAATGTAAATAAGTCATGTAAAGTCATTGAGGTTAACCCTCCATTGTAAGTCAGGGAAATAGTCCCCACAATTGAGCCAAGGTTAACCCTCCTTTTTGATCGAAGGGAAAAGTCCCCATAGTTTAGGGGAAATAGGGTTATTAGACTCTCCTAGAGAAGTCGGACATGGTAAGTAATTGTTAAGTGAGGCCAACATGTTGGAGTGGAAATAAAGTGAACGAAAGAATATAAATAGAGAGTGATACTCTCTATTTATCACACACTCACTCACACACTGGGGTGCATGAGTGAGAGAGGAGAAGCTCTCTCAAGTGAGAGAGACAGAACAAGCTATTGGAGATCATCTTTATGTTTTTGGTTTTTACTGCTGCCATTGGTGCTCATTCTATCTCTGAGGAAGTTGCGAGGTTTTCTCCTTTATGGTTTTCCCGAGGAAAATTATTTGTCTCTTGTCTCTTGTGTTTATTGTTGTGCATGTTATTCGCTCAGATAATATCCTAAGATCATATTGCTTAAATGATAAAAATCTAACATGGTATCAGAACTAATGTGATAAGAAGACACTATGCAATTGCAGAAAGCTAGGGCTTCTTACTTTTTTGGTATCTATCCACAATCCATCAAAAAAATTATGCTAGGATGACTCTCCATTGAAGGGTGCATCTTTCTGTCGATGTAGAATTTGATTCCAGGCATTTTTTATTTTTGGTGCAGGAAATTAGGGATTTTTACAGAAGAGAAATTTTTGAGTGAGCACGACATAGGATTGCTCTCCTAATCAAAATTTAATTTTAGATACCTCAGTCGATATTTTTGGTTGGGTGAAACTCTTGGAAAGACAAACCCTAGTTTGACCCCGGGCCTGAAAAACCCTAAAATACTGAAACTTGTAGTTTTGGTACATTATCTAGATCTTGTGATTGGAGAAGGATAAGGAGATGAAATTTTTACATGTGGAAGATACATTCCTTATGTACCCTTTGTAAAAGTTTTAGACTCATATTCCCTATATTCTAGGAGATATGATTCCTCCAATTCAGGGTTCCAGCCTCTTCTAGGATTCATCCCTAAACAGGACACATGGGGAGAATTTATATATCATGGGCTACGAAGGTCCAAATGAAATTTCTCAAGATGTTCCAGAAATGGAACAGAATTTAATTTCTATTATAAAAGTTTCATACCCCGAAGATGAAACAGTGACACGTGACAGTCCGTACAACTTCGCTATGTTGAACAGTCCTGAAACAGGTCACCTTGGTAAAACTATCATAATTCCTAATTGGTGAAACAAATGCTGATGAAACATGTGGTGTTGCAACAAAGATGGATGATTATAACTCAGTACACAATTTTAGATACAACAGAGCAGTAATTTCAAATATACCACAGAAATAGTATCAGACATTTCTTTAGAAGAAATTTGTAAACTAGGGATTCCTATTCCAGGAGCTTCCCTCCAATGTTTTTAGAAAAGGAGTAAATTGGAAATATATCCTTGAATATATCTATCTTTATATCAAATCAAATCTGAAATATTCCAATTTTTGAAAATTAGGGTTTCTCTGACAAACTCTAGATCATCCAGCTCCAGAACCGGGACAGACACCTCAAATCGGTAAGATCTAATCTTTTTCTATTTACAATTGAGGTTCTCATTTTAAGATGACTAATCACACCAGCTTGATGACAAGATTTGTGAGGATGAAAAATTTCAAGCATGGAAGTATAGGATCTCACTAGTTCTTGAAGGAAATGAATTGGAAACCTACATAAGTAGAGAGGTTCCAATTCGAGAGGGAGATGAGGTTAAAAGCCTTACATAAGAAGAAATTGGTGAAGACGAATAATATCATTGTTGATTCAATCATAGATCACCTTATACCACAAGTGTCTTCCCTAAAGACACCAAAAGGGATGTTTGATTCCTTTACCAAGCTATTTGAAGGGAAGAACATAAATCAGAAGATAAATTTGAGAAAATAGTTGAAGAATGTGAAGATCCAGAATGAAGAGACCATACAGTCATACTTTACAAGGGTCTCTCAAATCAAAGAACAACTTGAAGCAATAGAAGAAGAAGTGGAGAATGTAGAAGTTGTGATAACCAACTTGAATTACCTCCCATGATCATGGGATTCATTCATTCAAGGAATGTGTGACAGAAGGAAGTGATTACTTTCAGAAGACTCTGGGAAGAGAACACACAAGAAGAAGCTCGACTAATAATAAGAGAAAAGAAGATGGGAGCAAATGAAGATCAAGCTCTCACCATCGAAAGAATATCCCTCAAGCGATGAGGAATACAAAGGACTCAACTTTTGATGAGCCTCTTATACATCTTATCATTTGGATAAGAAATGATAAATGAAGAGGATGATGAAGATGAAGTCTCAAGAAGGAGTCTACCCACGAAACAAATAAAGATAAGTATTCAATTGTCATTTCATGATGTTGTTTTGTTATGCACTTGTTTATATTCAGTTGATGTGTTATGCATGATAGGATGCTTGCATTAATGACAGTATACTACTAATATGCATGTGATGAGTAAGTAGCTCATGGTGCTATACAACTCTCCATTGATACTTATCTAGAATGAAACCTCTTTTCTAACATATTGGATTAGTGCACAATATAAATGTTGTCCTGGCATAGATGGAAGGCATCTAGAAAGTTTCTGTGATATGTGGACGAATGTTGTATTGGATAAAATAGTTTCATGATCATATATTTATGCATAAGAATTTTCCATTATGAAAATACCTTATGAAATGTTTCTAACCATATAACTAATGCATTTGACTTGTATGAAATATCGTGTACAATCACCTACAAGAAAAGAACGATGAGACTTGTTCCGAAGAACAAGTGATGACAGTTCAAGATTCACTCTAATAATCGAAAATGAAGAATGATGTCTAGGATGCAATATCGAGACCTGAAGGCAAGTTTGTAGTTCCATCATGTAGTAGATGGAAACATCATGGGATATAAGGAAGGATTTGTAGCACGATGCTTCTCAAGGAAATAAAGAATAGGCTATGAAGAGACATTTGCAGCCACCAGAAGTTAAGACACATGACATGCAAAATCATGTGTGCAAATTAAAGAAAGATTTGTACGAGATTAGAAGGCACCAATGGGATAACACATAAATGAGGATCTTGAAGCTCACCTAGAGTGATGAATATATTAACCTTTGCTACAAGGTTGAAGATGAAATCCTATAGAGGATGACAAGCTCACGGATGGGTGAGAGAAGAACATTTTCAAGATTGAGGATCTTGGTATCTATTGACCATAGATGGATACATAGAATAATAGTAGTAGATGAAGCTACTTGTCACTCCAGTACATGATACATAGAGTAAGAAAGGTAGAGGGTGAATAATGCTCCACTTCAGAAGAAGTGACTATAGAAGATCCTAAGGTTCGGCATGGTATGACAGGACGGACAGCTTACTGATGGCTCTAGGATTTACTGAGAGTAAATTGGATTCCAACCTTTACTTCGAGGTTGAAAGAAGAACACCAGTGATGCTCTTGTTATATGTCGATGACTTGTTCCTAACAGAAAAGAGGAACTCATTAAATTTGCAAGAAGGAGACTTGCTTCTGAGTTGGAGATGAAGGACTTGGATATGATGCATTACTTATAGGCATGTAGGTGTGGTAGAATGTAGATGGAATCTCCTTGGGATAAGGAAAGTATTCAATGGATATCCTAAAGAGGTTTAGGATGATGGAATTCAAGGCCATGACCACACCTATGGCATCAAACCTGAAGCTATTGAGTGTTTCTTCATCAAAGTCAGTTGATGCCACGATGTATTATCAGATGATTTGTTCCTTGATGTATCGTACAAATACAAGACCAGATATTTGCTTTGCTGTGAACACATTAAGACATGTTCACCTGATGGTTGCAAAGCATGCAGTGAAGTACCTGAAAGGTACAGTTGAATATGGGCTCAAGTATGAAGCAAATCAGAAGACTAACCTGGAGGGTTATGTGGATTCAGATTGGGTAGGGCCATTGATAGGAAGAGCACTTCGGGGTGCTGCTTTAGTATGAGATCAGAGAGGAGAAGTGAAGCTCCAATATGTGATCTAGATCAAGATGTCTCAAAAGACAAAGTTCTAGCATAGTCAGAGAAGACAGGTTGTTTTCACATAAAATCCCAGCGAAGCTTGTAGGTGGCTTAGACGTAAACGGTCATGTAGGTTGTCCTTAGATGTAATCGGTACTGGAGAAGCTCACTGGTTATTCTTGGGCGTAATGAGCCCTGACATGATTCTATGCTAGTAATGGCTAGAGTGAAGTTTGAGTAGTTCAGGGAGAAGCTTGGTGTTCTCCAGATTGAGGTTCCCTCCAAGGGGAGGTGATGAGTATGAGAGCATTTCTAACATGGTAGGATTGGTTGCTTTAATGGTCAGATATAAGTGCAGGAGCCATTCTGATGTGACTGTGGGATGTGTTCCCACATGATCAGATGTAAGTGCAGAGCCATTATAATGTGACTGTGGGATGTATTCCCACATGATCAGATGTAAGTGCAGAGCAATTATAATGTGACTGTGGGATGTGTTCCCACATGATCAAATGTAAGTGCAAAGCCATTCTGATTTGACTATGGGATGTGTTCCCACATGATTAGATGTAAGTGCAGATCCATTCTGATGTGACTGTGGGATGTGTTTCCACATGATCGGATGTAAGTGCAGATCCCTTTCAACATGTATGTTGGATTGGTTCCTCGCATGGTCGAATGTAAGTGCAGATCCCTTTCGACATGTATGCTGGATTGTTTCCTCACATGGTTGGATGTAAGTGCAGATCATTTTCAACATGTATGTTGGATTGGTTCCTCACATGGTCAAATGTAATTGCAGAGCCTTTCTAACATGAATGATGGATTGGTTCCTCTCATGGTCAGATGTGATTGCTGGGCCTTTTTGACATGGATTCAGGATGTGTTCCTCCCATGGTCAGATGTGAGTGTTGGGCATGCCTTTCTGACATGTATGCCGGGTGTGTTCCTCGCATGGTCAGATGTAAGTTCTGGGTGGTCCATTTTGACTAAGGGTCAGATATAAGTGTTGAAGAAGACCTACATGGAGGCTAGGCCTACGTCCAACATGAAAAAGGGTCGGCTATGTATAACTTCCTGTGATGAGAAGAATGAAGAGATAGCACCATTTTATTGAGATAGCGAAAGAATTGATGATGATGATGATGATGATGGTCAAGTGATCATCCATACTTGATGATGATCCAGTGATGATAAAGTGATGATACATATTTGATGATCATCCAGTGATGATCCAGCTTTGATGATGATCCAATGATATAGACTTCATGAAGATGACTTGAAAATGAAGATGACTTGAAAATGAAGATGACTTGAAAATGAAGATGACTTGAAGATGAAGATGACTTGATGATGATCCAGATGATATGGAGAAGAGGAATTGTGATGATAAATTGTGTCGAGAGAATACCTTCCGAGTTAAGAGGGAGTGTTGATGTATTTGTAACTTTGAAATATATTCACTTGTACATCTTATGTATTATACCCCGATGTTTATTCCGGGAAGTATATGTAATGTAATTGAGTCATGTCATGCCCCGATGTTTCATTCGGGAGATTCAATAATGTAAGAAAGTCACGTAAATTCAATGAGTTTAACCATCCATTGTAAGTCAGGGTAATATTCCCCATAGTTGTGTCAAGGTTAACCCTCCTTGCTGATCAGAGGGAAAAGTCCCCATAGTTGAGGGGCATTAGGGTTATTAGACTCTCCTAGAGAATTCATCCCTGGTAAGTAATTGTTAAGTGAGGATGACATGTTGGAGTCGAAATAAAGTGAAAGAAAGAATATAAGTAGAGAGTGAGACTCTCTATTTATCACACACTCACTCACTCACTCAGGCACATGAGTGAGAGAAAAGAAGCTATCTCAAGTGAGAGAGAGAGAACAAGCCGTTGGAGATCATCTTTATGTTTTCGGGTTTTATTGCTGCCATTGGTGCTCATTCCATCTCTGAAGAAGTTGCGGGGTTTTCTCTTTTATGCTTTCCCCGAGGAAAATTATTTGTGTGTCTTGTCTCTTGTGTTTATTGCTATGCATGTTATTCTCTTAGATAAGATCCTAAGATCATATTGCTTAAATGATAAAAATCTAATAATAAGAGGCAACGAAAATAGAAAAAATTATTAAACAACAAGTAACAGAAGGGAAAAAGATATGTGAAGCTTTGAAAGAACAACTAGTGACAACTAGGAAGGAATTGGAGAAAATTCAAGCTCTGTACCACCAGAATCTTTCAACTATCAAATCCTTGGAGGAATTGAACAAGAGTCTCAGTACGAAAAGGACCCCATGGATAAAAACAAGTCTTTTCTATGAATAAGGTTCAAGAAGCAACCAATTAGAATGAAAACGTACTATGCAAACAAAAGGAAATGAAGTAATTACCAGAATCATAAATTTAGATCAGGATTATCAATCAAGAATTGCTCAGAAACATGGTCAACAAAAGGGAAGATATCCAAGATTCAGGTACCAGAATTTTTTCCATGGTTATTGTTATTGTTGTTATATTTTTCGTCACAGAGATGCAAAATGTGCATTTAATTTTAGAAATATGCAATCAAAGAACAATCAATTGCTGCAACACAGAACAAGACAGTCAACAAGAAAACAAGAACAACACACAACTCAGTTCACAACTAAGATAATAACTCAACATAGATATAAAAACTCTTTTAATCTACTGTACAATGATCCATAATGCTATGTTTGTCATAACTTTGGACACGCGGCTTCAAATTATCATCTAAAGGATTACAAAACATACCCAAGAGTGAATTACTTTTCTAAAAGTGATAAAGTTTGGAAGACGAAAGAACATAACAAATGTGGCTTAGTGCTTTCTATTCAAAATAAAAAAGGCCCCTGGTATATTGGTTGTGTTTGTTCCAAACATATGACTGGTGATAAAAGTAAGTTTATGTCTCGAAGTGAAAATAAGTTGAGACATGTAACTTTTGGAAATGATGCTCCAAGGAAAATCAAAGGAAAAGGAATGGTCAAGTTGAGTAATGGAAAAGGGAAATCCCAAGATGTGTTGTTTCTAGATGGACTAAAACATAATATTATTAGCGCCAGTAAAGTTTGTTGCAAAGGATGTGAAGTTGTTTTCACTTCTAAATATTGTGAGATAAAATCTATATCCTCAGGACAATTGGTTGAAAAAAGTATAAGAATTGAAAAAAATGTCTATGTCTTGAAACAAGTAAAAGAAGATTGTCATCTAAGCAAGTGTGATGAAAGATGGATTTTCCATAGGAGACTTGGACATTTAAACTTTGATCATATAATAAATCTTGTGAAAAATGGGGCATTAAAATATCTTCCAAAGATATCAAATCCATATGACTCTGTTTGTAAACCTTGTCAAATGGGAAAATTTAATTTTATACCTTATACAAAAAAGGCTGCTAATATGTTCACTAAACCCTTACCAAAGACACAATTTGATTACCTACGCCAGAAGCTAGGTCTCATATATTATTCCAAATAAATTGTTCACTTTGATAGTGGGAGATGTGCTATAAAGTATTATTTTAAAATTTATGTGAAAGGGGGAGAAGTTGTTTGTTGTAGATGATAAACATATTGATGATTACAAGTACAACATGCATCCAGAATTTTGAAGGTTTCCATCAATGCCAAAGGGGGGGATTGTTGGAGGTTTTGCGTTCATATGGAAAATAGATCATAGTGTTATATGGTTGTCATTGATGGAAACATAGTTCCAATAATATGATTCTGATAAGAAAAAGACTCCGATGACTAGGAAAAATATGCAAATCATGTGGTGGAGATATGAAGGTGCAAAGCTCAATGGAAAAAAAGAATTTTACTGGTCGAAAGAGAGATGAGGATAAAAAGTTGTTGATTTGTGAAATTAGAAAGAAGAAAATCATGATCAATGGATCAGGTCGATAGTGGAAGCATATCAACAGCTAATAGCAATTTCAATGGAAGAACTAGTGTGGATTAATAAATTTCTATTTTGAGTGAATTTTTTATGAAGTTCTCCTTACAGCATCTGAAGTCCACTGCCGATCTATATCTAATGATCCTCAATGATTTCATTGTTTCAACTAGTATTTGAGTTAACGATCAAGTTGGGAGAGAAATTTTAATGTAATATGCTCTATAACATTTGGATTCCACCATAGATCTGCATGGACCCAAATCCAAGAGTTATCAATCATTTCTCTCATTGAAATAGGAGGTGAGTTAACACAGAGAGTGGAAGCAAGATTATTGATAGAACCAGTTCACTGCAAAGATTGAAAGAAAATATGATGAATAGATCTAATGGTCAGGACTAAACCAACACAAGAAATCAATGGTGCAGAAGGAGTTTTGCAAGCGGAAGGAAAAAATTTAAAAGTATGGAATTTGTTTAAACAAATGTTGAAAACC
The DNA here is from genome assembly GCA_001517045.1 of Pseudotsuga menziesii. NCBI lineage: Eukaryota > Viridiplantae > Streptophyta > Pinopsida > Pinales > Pinaceae > Pseudotsuga > Pseudotsuga menziesii. Next base: position 138,318 of record LPNX010133842.1, read on the forward strand.
TGAGATCCACATCTTGCACTAGATATAAGATCTACGGCCGATAAAAGGTGCACAAGAAATCGATGACATGGAATTACTTTTGCAAGTGGAAGGCGAATAGAGGAAAAGTATTGAAGTTGTTTAACAAAATGTTGAAAACCGGGGATCTATATCCTGCACCGAATCAAAGATCGACAATAGGGAATTGTTGCACAAGAAATCAATGACTTGAATTGACTATGTAGAAAAGCATGTTCGGAAGGAGGAAAGTGGAAATTTTGGAATGATATATAAAAAATTACATATCTGATATCCTATTTTATTCTCAAATCAATGGTCACTGAGAGGTCAAAGAATATCAATGCTATGGAATGATTGGTGTGGAACCATTACTATGGAAGTAGAACGACGCAACCAAGACTATAGAAACTTTGAGTTTCAGAAAAAGGAAAAGTGTGAAAGAAGTAGAGTTGCAGAAAATGGAAATTATAGAAGAAGCCAAATGGAAAATATGCATTGCAGAAACTCGTGGTTACTCAATGATTGGAATTCTTGTCTATCATAAGGCATAGAATGGTTTGATCAGTTATGGAAATGGATCATCAAGTATATGAGTAGGTAAAGGTTTTAAGAACATATATGTATAAAAGGAGGTGTGTGATGAATCGTTAGGTGTGTTCTCTATAGAAAGAGAGTAGGTGGATGGATAGATGTCGAAATGGTGATTGTAAAATGACAGAGGACTCTGAGTTCTTTCAAGAATATCCAGAACAACGAAAATGAGGGGAACCAAGGTGCATAAAAAAATACAATATCAGATCAGAATAGAGTTGGTATGCATTGTTATATCATTTTTTTGTAAATAGTGTACTGAACATGTTTTAAATATGAGAAACAAGGGTGGTAGGGTGGTGTACAAGTGGAAGTTGGTGCTTCCACCCAGTTGTAGTTGGAGAATGGTATTTTAGTTGGTGCTATAAAAACATGAGGGTTCATGCTTTGCACAAGAAGGAATTTGTAAATAGAGGTTGCAACCTCATTTGAGTAGGTGCTAAAATAAATATGAATATTTGTTTGTCTCTATCATGTGTGTGTGATTGATGATCATCATATCTTCTATTGTACTTGCAGCATTATCATAACTATAAATCTTTTATCAGTAATAATGTTTTAAATATTGAAAAATGGATTAATATTTAGAAATAACTGATTCAACTCGCCTCTCATTTATTTGAATAATTTCAACAATGGAATCCCCTCAGAAAGGAAGAGAAGGTAGAAGATATGAACCCTCCTAAGACAAAGGGGGAACGGGTTGATAATATGTATCCTCTCTTGATGATGGAAGGTATACCTATCTGTTCATGAGAGTGGTCCTTAGTAGCTAAGGATGGAACCAAATATTTTACTCTCTCATGGAGAGTTACCACATTCATTTATGGATACAATAGAGTAAAACTCACTCAGGATTGGTCCTAACCTCAGTGGTAAGGATGCTCTTATGATGAGTCCTCATGGATAACAAGGCCGACATTTACACGTGGTTGATATATGCTCTGTAGACATTACTCTCACATGGAGTGTACCCACATTCAGTTGTGGATACCATAGAATAAAAATATCTCAAGAGTGGTCCTAACCTTAGTGGTATGTACACTCTACGATGAGTCCTCATAGACGACAAGGAAGGAATTGGTATGCGGTTGATATATGCTCTACAGAAAATACTCTTGTATGGAGAGTATGCCTAAATTCATATGTATATGCCATAGAATAACACTCACTTGGGATTGGTCCTAACCTTAGTGTATGGATTTTATATGATGAGTACTCATGTATTTTGTAGTATAAAAATAAATTGGGAGTGGTGCTAACCTGAGTGGTAAGGATGCTCTATGATGAGGGCTGGCATTTTGTATGTGGTCGATATATGCTCTGCACACAATACCCTTGCATGGAAGAGTATGCCTACACCTGAGTGTTGATATTGTAGTATAAAACTCACTTAGGAGTGGTCCTAACCTCAGTGGCATGGATAGTCTACAATGAGTCCTCGTGTACAATTAGGACTACATCTAGTTGTGTTCGAGATGTACATTTAGTTGTAGACTATTCAACTGGTTGATATCATGGACCTGGCTGACAGAGGATTGCATCATCCTTGGACTTATGTCCAAAAGTGATAGGAATTGATCATCTCACAAAAATATCGTGTGTATTGCAACTACCATGGCAGAAAAAGGATAAAGTAGAGTGAAGTACAGTGACAAAGGATCAAGTAGATTGAAGTGAGGCTACAAAGGATACAGAAGGATCGAAATGTTGCTACAATGGATCAAAAATATTGAAGTGTTGCTGCAAAGGATCAAAAGATCAAAGTGTTGTTGCAAAGGATCAAACCATTGAAGTATTGCTGCAACGGATCAGAATATCGAAGTGCTTATACAAAGGATCGAAAGGTATAAGCGTTGCTACAAAAGGATCAAGTGATTGTGATGCAGGAGATGAAGACATTAAAGAGTAACTATTCTAGTTACTGATTGTAAAAACTTCCTATGACGAATATATGTATCACCTCAATGATGTTGGAGATACTCTCTCTTGTTACTCCTATTGTCTATGACGATGTTGTTAGTAGAATCACCTTCTTGTTTAGGGGGAGTGTTGAATATTGTAACTTCAAAGGATATTGTAAATGTATTTTACTGATGTAACTCGAGGGAGATGTTATTATTCCTCTGTCGGGGTGATGCTATTGTAACTGGTCATCATAGAGTCATGAGGTAAATCCTCCATTGTAAGTCGGGTCAATAGTACCCTAATGAATATAATATGATATTATATTGAGTCTTCCTAAGTGAATTCATCCCAGCTAGTTAAGTGGGGCCAACTTGTTGGGTTAAAAGTCGAGTGACAAAAAGAGTATAAATAGAGGAGATGTGTTTTTTATTTGAACACACACTCACTTGTGTATAGCGCATAGGATAAAGAGAGATAGATATTTGTTGGAGGGAGGCACACTTTTTGGGGGTCTTGTCTTGTATTTTGATACATCTTATACGGAGGAATTTTTTCTGGGTTTTCTTCCCCATGAGGGTTTCCTAGGATAAATATTTGTGTTATTTTGTGTGGTTGTAATTTTATGTCTTTTAGTGATCCTTTTGCATAGGTTTATGATGTTATAATTCTAAATGTTATTAGATCTGGTATAACCATTAAAAACTTAACAATTTCACCTCCATTTTTAGAAAAGTATTTTTGCATATTTTGGTACGTAGATGAATTTTAGTACTGCCTACCATCCATAAACACATGGGAAAATAGAAAGGGTAAATCAATTTATTGAAGGAATTCTTCACATGTATGTGATGGATTAACCATCCAATTCGCAAGAGTACCTACACGTGGTATAGGTTGCATATAATAATGGACAACAAGCCTCGTTGGACATGAGACCATTTGAGGCTTTGTATGGGAGAAAATGAAAGTCACCAGCTACTTGGGATATTTTCGTGAACATAATTGTACTTTGGTTGCATTTTCTTAAGGAAATGGAACAATAGGTTGAAAATATTAGGGAAAAATTAAAGGAATCCCAAGATAGACAGAAAAACTACATTGCTCAGAATAGAGTCCATAGGAGGTTTCATGTTCGGGATCATGTTTACCTCTGCATGAGGCCAATACAAATTTCCTTGAGGATTGGAAGTTGTGACCATTAGAAGAAATTTCAACTCAAAATGGGCCTCCTAAAAAATTAATAAAATAATATTTATTAATTTTGGAAGAAGAAAATAAAAAACTACTTTTTTGTTTATATTTTCGACATATATCCTCGCATTTTTACTCAAATTTAGATCGGGAGAGCTTATTGGATGCAGAATCAAATTCCACATCCAACGAATACCAACTCGGCATAATTTTCCTGGACCCTGCATACTTTTTGGGGTAGTAGGGTCCGTCAAAAGTATGCCAATTGGGTACTCATTGGATGCGGAATTTAATTCCACGTCTGACGAGCTCTCCTGGTCAAAATTTGAGTAAAAACATGGGGATATATGTCGAAAATATTAAAAAAAAAAAATTATGATACCTATCCCCAAATTTATATTAAAAAAATGTTTAATACCTATATAGTATTTTAAAATTAAAGCAATTTCATTGGCTAACACATGATGACATGGAATTTGAATTAGAGTTAATCGGACCATTTTGAGTTGAAATTTCCTCTAATGAAGCTAATACCAAGATATTATGGTACATTTGATGTCCTTAAAAGGATAGTGCCAGTTGAATATCGAATTGGATTTCTAAATAAAACTAGAGCTTATCATGTTTTTTATGTTATTTTCTTAAGAAATATGTACATTGTTATAGCTGATTTTACGACACATGGTGAATCATAATTGTATGGCCTTCCCTGTCCCTACGCAGACTCCTTAGACCCCATGTACCATTTTCGTTCCTTTGATGTTTCCTTTATCATCCCTAAAAACATGTAAAAGTTTCCATATGCGACTTTTAAACCCTTTATCACGTATATACGCAGGTTTGACCCCTAAAACCATGTACATCAGGATGTGTGCAAAAGGCCAAATTATTTTGGAGTTTTCCTTGATGTGGATCTGACTCACTTGTATCCTAGCCTTCCATATGCCTTGAGATCGCTTGGATTCGACCTTTCATTACCCCATTGAAGAGATATATAAGGAACCCTTTGGATACATTGAAGGCATGATGAATTGAGAGCAAGAGAACTATAGTCCATTGTTGCCGAAAATTGTCCTTGAGTCTACATCCCCTTTGTCCCTTTGTTCACCTTATGATCGATTCCTTCCAAATCATACAGCTTTACTGAGTACCTCGTGTTGGATTATGAGGGATGCTTTAATACCCTCCTTCCAATGGATTTCATCCCATCGACTTCATATCATTTATTTTGGGATAGGAATCTCGAGTCATCTTTGAGTGCCTTGAGACTTGCAGTCATCATTGGTACGTTCTCTCACCATTGACATTTTTATGTGAATACATCAATGTCCCTTGATCGATGGATTCTCTCAAGTGTTCGACCTCAACACATTTATTCACACTTCTTAGTTTGCATTCTAGTACCTTGATTCCCATTTTCATTATCGATGGGTGATCTCGCGTCTGTTAATGGTATACACCAATGACCGGTAATTGGACGATGGAATACAATGTTCGACCTCGACACCTCTATTCACATAGTAGGACATGTACTTGTAGCGGTGTGTGTAGAAAACCTTCCAGATTGGTGGAATCTCATATATTCTGCCTCCTTGATCGTGCCTGTGGTCATGAGATTTCAACTCTCGTGACTTGATTCCAATATATGTCGGACATTTCCAGCCATTATGGAGATCTTGATCTATTATATATCTTCAATATTCATGGAGATCATGATCCTTTGTATATCTTCATCATGGATATTCTGATCTATGTATATTTTACATGACGATGACCACATATGTCAAATTGTATCATGCCTATTCATGGCCATTGTACTCTTATATTGTATCCGAGACTGCTATATGTATTTGTAGTTATAAGAAAAGTTGTATCATTGTATAGTGTTGATTGGATGGCTGGTTCTTCCACTGGGTTCTTCATCAATTCATTTCTGGGATGGAATTATAATGTATTTCAGCTATCATATGACCCTTCTGACCTCACATATTAGGGGGCATCTATTATAGATGATTTTACCACATATGGTGAATCATACTTTTATGGCCTTCCCTATCCCTATGCAGACTTTTTAGACCCCATGGACCATTTTTTTTCCTTTGATGTTTCCTTGATGATCACTAAAAGCATGTAAAAGTTTCCCTACGCGACTTTTAAACCCTTTATCGTGTATATATGCGGGTTTGAACCCTAAAATCGCATACATCGGGATGTGTGCAAAAGGCCAAATTATTTTGGAGTTTTCCTTGATGTGGATTCGACTCACTTGTCTCCTGGCCTTCCATATGCCTTGAGATCGCTCGGATTCAACCTTTCATTACCCCATTGAAGAGCTATAAAAGGAACCCTTTGGATAAATTGAAGGCATGAGGAATTGAGAGCAAGAGAACTATAGTCCATTGCTGTCGGAACTTGTGCTTGAGTCTGCATCCCCTTTGTCCCTTGGAGCTTTTTTGTGTTCTTCCCTAGCTTACCTTTTGCTTGTGATCTTGCTATCGAGAGATGGAGGATTGAAGTGGTGGAGGCCCAAGTGGGGGACTTGATTTCTCCGATTTATAGACGTGCCGATAGAGGTTGTATTCATTGTAATCTCTGATTTTATATTAATAGAAATATCTTTTCCTATCAAATAATGTGTGTTTGAATGAATATTTTATCCATGGATGATTTCAAATGCTTATATGTTATTGATTATATATGTTAGAGTAGAGCTAAAACAATTATATATAGTATGCTTGTCTTGTTTATTGAATGTTGAGGAAGCAATTTATCAATTCAAGCTAAAGTTGGAAAGCTCAATTCTACATCAACCGTCCAGAATAAGGTACGAATTGAGATCCTTTAGTGTTAGTTGTTTGGTTTCTCTTGCATATAGGAAAGGATTTCTTTGTAGAGTTAAGTTGTTTGTTGTGGTACCCCAAGCCATAGGAATTTCTCTCCGTAACATACATGATACTAATTGTGTGACTGATAAGGATGTGATCTAGCTAGAACACAAGGGAGAGTTCCAAACCAAGACACTATGCATCCTAGATAGAAAGGTGAGATTGCTTTGGAACTGAGCCATGGGGGAGGTAAAGTTGTAAGGGAAGCACTTTTTTCCTCATGAGGCTATGTGCGAGTTGGAGGATGCCATGAAAGTGGCATACCCATTTTATTTCTAAATTTTGATCAAACATTGAGGGTGTTTTTATTCCAAGGGGGAGGGGACTGTAATACCCCTAGTTTTGACTTGGAAGTATTTGAAAAAAAATTATGTAAATGATGTAATCATGCTAGTATGGGAGTCCTAGTGAAGAGATCAAGGCCAAGGCCCGATTAATGAATGTCTAAGAGTGCATGATGTAAATATTTTATTTAAACTTTTTGTTCGTATTATGATGCCAATTCAAAAATTATGTAATATTATGTCCATAAATAATAAAATGGTGTTAGAATAGATATGTAAAGAGAACCAAATGGGTTATGATTCCACCAGAAGGGATGACAAAAGGGTGGCCATGGGATATAAAATTATTATTGCTAATTTTCAACCTTAGAACTCACGCAAATTCTATAATGTTCCTTGAATAAGAAAATTATCTCCCCTTTTTACTATCTTCCAATCATTGAATGCATGTGTATGGTAGGTGGGAAACGCCACCTCATGCAATGGTTGAAGTATGAGTCTAAGTCCACATTTGTGATAATTTTTTCATCTAATAGGAGTTACTATGTAGCTTCCAGGCGTTAGTATGTAGCCATGAAGAGTTCTTTCTTTTACCATCAGAATCCATGTTAGTTCTCTTATCACCATATCTCATATCCCTTCAAGTGAACCTTCACTCTATGATGCTCTCACATAGATCTACATTACAAATATATCTATATTGTTGTTAATGACGATGCATAACCTCCAAAATATGAATTTAGGGACAAAGTTGCATATTTGAAAAGGAAACTTAATGGATGTAAATGAGCAGAGAGGTTGGGAAATATAGGGACCCTTTCCCATTAATTTATGCTTTTTACAGAGTCTTGAAAAGCCTTGAATTGAGGAATTAAGTGGTCCTCCAACATAATTTATAATTTTGGTCTTCTTCCATGCAGACACTAAACACACTCTGCAAGATGGTTTTCTCAAAATAACGTTGGATTGCTGAACATAATTCCTCAACCAAGAAAGGTGTTGTGTGAGGTAGGTTTATCAAAATCTAAGGCTATGAGAGTTGAGTGATATCACTATAGGGATATGTATAAACAATTGGATAAGAATAGAGAAAAATTCATGGTGTTGGTTGAGAGAGAGAATCCAGTAGGTTTTTGTTTCTCCCCAGTGGGCTCACATCATATCTTGGGCATGGAATTTCAATAGAAAGAGTATATGTTCTATAGAGCCCTACGGTTTGGTTGAAAATTCATCTTACATAGCTAGTTTCTTAGATATGCATTGTTTAAAGAAAATTATTCTCTTGGATTTGATTATGCAATGTTTTTAATTGATGCATGTAATTATAATGCTTTTAAATGCATTCTAGGTGTGTTTCCATCGATTTTATTCTTGTTGTATATGTGTTCTTATGTTCTACATGCATAGTTTATTTGTTATGAAATTGTAATTGGTTGTGGGGAAAATTTTGGAAGCCTGGAATTAGTTTAATGTCCAATCCCGATTGTCGAAACGGGTGAGAGGAGTGTTACAATATGGATTAACAATGTAAAGGGTGACCTTAGGCCTAGCTTCTTGGGCCCTAATTTTTATATTTCACTCAAATAAGTAAGGATTTAGGTGGGGTGTTGGAACAAAATTCCATATAGAAACTAGGCTCTACATCATTATTTTATTTCCTAAGTGTTTATTCAAGTTGTTCCATGTGTTAGTTTTCTACATAGTGCAAAATTTGTCCACTAAATATATTTTATCCACATTAGGGCCCTCATTTTTCTTTTACTCTAATTTTTCCAAGTTAACGTATCCATCCTAGTTTTAAACCACCTTTTATGTGTTAAAGTAGATTTATTATATTTTTATCCTATATTATATTTTTAAGAAAACATGACCAAGACATACAATTTCACCTAGATCAATCAAGTAATGACAAAATATGGAATCAAGGGAACTTACCTTCAAGTTTATTTTTATCCTAGCAATCTCCACACAACTGTGATTCAATACCTTTAACAAATTGGAGACAAACAAGATAGAAGTGGATTTAAAGAGTGATAATAAAAATGATCTAATAAAATATCCAAGGATATATGACATAAAATGATTAACACAACTAAAATATGGGAAATAATATATCATTGTATTAAAATACATTAAGGAAAATAGTATAGTCATAATTCCATGGCATTGTATCCTCTTTCCAATTGTCTCCTACCACACTAACAAGTCATAGAAGAATTGAGATGAAACACACCAAACAAACTAAGACTTTGGATCAATTCCTCCACCAAATATTTTCTATTGGCTCCCTCCTCCAACCATGACCCAAAGCCTAAATATATATCACAATGTTGATAGGGATATGTTGAGATTAATGTGGTAAATGGATAAAATGTGATCCAAAGAACAAGGGAGGTTGAGCTAGATCCAAAAATATAAGGACAATACTTTAACCATCAATATTTCTCTCTATAACCTTCATGAAAACCCATTTTGCTTCTCGTATAGAGGTCTGCACACTTTGTAGTGAAGAAACATACATTAGGATGCGTCGAAGAGTTTTATAGTGGAGACGGGATGCCAATGAATCATGCTATAAATGAATAAAAATGTATCTAAGGAACTTGTCACATGTTTCTAAGTGAGCAATGCGCATTAAGGTCATCAGTTAAGATAATTAAAAGGAAAGAGAAACAAGGATCCATCCATCATAAACTTGACTTTAGGGATTAATGAAACGAGGTATCACAAAGTGACTAATGATAATGAAAATTATGTATGACAGAAATCCCCCAAAAGTATGAAGCGATAGGAATGTTATAGGTGATGTACTTGATGTGACTTTCTAAGAAAAGGAGCCATTGGTTGGAGAAATGACAATAAGGACCAAGGACTTTACAAATTTTTAAAATTATGAGCTAGACACATCAATACCTTAAAGCATGGTTACTCATCAATACATTATAGATCCATGCAAGTATTAAAGGTGGATATGACAACTGAATAGCAAAAGCATGGATCAAATAGTACCATTAATACAAAATGTAAATCCTAGCCATGAGACCATACAAAGTGGATATATGTAAACATAGTGGTTTTTCATGTTTAGAGAGTCTGAAAAATCTAAAGAAGAATGCAATGAATTTTTTTTTGTAAATAAAGTCTCTAAGGCCCATATAATTATAAAATAATACCTTCGACAACTCCCTTATTTGAAGTTAAATAAGGAATTTCTTTTTTGTTCTTGGTATACCAGGTTCAAAAAAAGATTAAACTACCACTGAACAAACACTCCTTTCAAAAAAATTCAAGGCTCCAAGGTTTATTGAATGTGAAGGGAAGAAAGATCACTCACATTGTTCCATTGATTCACAAGTATGGGGCAGTGAAAAATAAACATGGTGTTATTTACTACGGTTTTAATGAGCACAGAAAAAATCTAAAAGGTGCTCATAATCTTTTTCATGTTTCAACTAGAAAACAAAAAAGTAAAAGTCATCTCAAACCAATTTTCATGTTTTAAACCGGAGCATGAAAAAGTAAAAAGGTAAGCTCAACACCTCTTACTGTTTCTAATGATATTGAATAAAGGTTAAAAGAACGTTCATGGAATCTGATTCATTTTTTAACTTGATTAGAACATAGAGTGAACTATGCTCGGGAGCATTTTTTGCATGGTTTAGCAAGCTCAAAACCTAAAAAAATGTATGATAGAGATAAGTCCCATTGACGAGTACTTTCCCAACATGATGTAGAATGGTTGGTAATTTCCCCAAGTAAAATTTTCAATTATATTAAACCCAAAATCATTTAAATAGGTTGGATACATTCCCCCCATCTTCGTTTCATCTTTATACTCCTTTTCTTCACAGGACTAAACTATCAGTTATTGTTATGCAAAGGTTCACCATAGACAAAGGAAGAAAGAGGGTCAAATGATATAGGTAGATGAAATGAAGGTTCATAAGTAGTGTCTTGTGAAATAATTGACTCAATGGGTTGAACTGTTTCACTTTTGTAGGAGACTGAAAGAGAAAAGTATTATTCTTGTGAGGGCATGTTTCATTTTTTAAAAAGCTTGAAACAAAGACAAACTATTCTTGTAGACACATGTTTAAGTTTTAACAAGCTTGACATAGAAAAGGAACTATTCTCATGGTGATTTGTTTCATGTTTACACAATATTGAAACATAAAAGAATTGTACTTGAGGTATCCCATTCAATTTTTTAATGATCTTGAAATGGAATGAAACTATACTTAAGTTTAATTTTATTTTTTACTGAGCTTGAAACCTTAAATAAAATATGCTCAATGATGGTTTCATTTTTACATAATATTGAAACCAAAGGCAAACTCTACTTGGGAACAATTTCATTTTTACACAATAATGAAATGAAAGGTATACTCTACTTGGGAATGGTTTCATTTTTACATAATATTCAAACTAAAGGTAAACTCTTCTTGGGAATGGTTTCGTTTTTACACAATCTTGAAACTAAAGGTAAACTCTTCTTGGGAATGGTTTCATTTTTACACAAGATTCAAACCAAAGGTAAACTCTTCTTGTGAATGGTTCTTACCCAACATGATTTATATAGGTTGGTGTCTTACCCCCCATCATAAGAATATAGTGGTATAACTATAACATGATTTCCATAGGTTGGATACATTTCCCCTATCCCTAACAAGAAGGAACCAATGAAAGATATAGAATGTTTAGGGAGTTATGATTACCACTAGTCATGAGATGCTTAGTTTCAAGAAAGGAAAGATGATTAATTGTATTGTTATTCCCATCATGGGGAAAACAACTGACTTGAAAGGATTAGTAAACTACAACTTTCATCACATAAACATAATCATGTGCAAGAAGAAGATTGAAATCGAAAGGACCTTGGACTACAAATACATGAAGACAGACAAGTTTTCCTCCCAAGATGACAAGTAAGACTGGAAGGATCCCCAACAGTCTAGTAGGTATTCAATTGAACGCCACTATTTGATCTTGGATGGACACAAGCGGATGAGAACCTATCTCTTTCCATTCATTCTAATATAGTATACTGGTAGATGATTCGTCATCAACAATAGTGTGATATATGTCTCTAGAAACAATACACACAATAATGTGAAAAGGGACACTTGAAGGAAGACGAGGTTATATTAGATAAGTCCAATCAAATGAAACTACTTCGTTTCTTCGAGGGGTTCCCATTGAAATAAATAGGACTTCCTCTTGTCTAGTACAATCTACACTGACCATGAAAATTTCAGCAGTTTTTTGTTCACTCTCAAGTGGAAGAGTAGGATAAAATAGGGATTGTGTCAATATGAATACCTCAATTTAAGTTCTCTCTGATGGGACTGGGATCAGGTATATATTATATTGAATTGATCACTTTAACATCACTCTTGGTGGGGAGAGTAGGTTGGGTTTATTTTTTTCTCCACTCTTTGAAGAACGAGTGTGATCGACCGAATATGGAATTGAATCAGCCACTTTGTCATCCAATGGGGGGTTAAGGGGTAAATTACAATAACCAGTCAGAGGATATGATTGAGGCACTTAAACACTTTCCAACAATCATGAAGCTTCATCCTTATTAGGACAAAATTAAGTGAGATGCATCTCCTTACACAATATGTAAGGATTATTGACTCTACATTTTTGATACTTAAGTGGAGAATTAATAGATAATGGGGTATCATCAATATGATGACAAGAGGATGATGATACAAGGTTTTCAGAGCTTCTTGATCACACTTCTAACACCTTGGAAATAACAGGAAAATCCTTAAGTAGGTGATCACCCTTACAAATACTACAAAGAAAATTGGGTTTTCGAGGTGTTGTTGTGGGTAAATTGACACCTATAGTATGGGAAGAAATGGTCGGTTGAGACTTGGTTGTTTGTTTGTATTTATTATTCTTAATATCCTTTTTATTCTTCTTCTTATCCACCTCATTACTAGAATCACAACTTTCAACAGCCGAAGAGGGAGAAATGGACTAAGACACATCTTATGAAGAAGGAAGAAGATCAACAAGGAGTTGTCATTATTATCATGGGGAATTACCATAATGAAATTGGATGCATATGAAATTATTGGATTGAATAAGCATCCAAATAAAACTATAATCAATATGGGAATATTCAAAGTGGTGATCAAGGGAGGACCAACATTTACAAATGAAGGAAAAACAATAGGTTCCCCTTCAGAAGGGGTCCCTTGGTTGGTAGTCACAGTTGGCATATCCACAGCTATAGTGACAAAGATACCTCTCTCTCTAAACACCTCTTAAATATATAGACAACAAGCGCTACTCAATCTAAGGTAACAAGAAAATTAATGTGATTTGTGGTGATGAAAAATACATATATTCATAGGAGTGTCAAGTCACTGCAACTTGTGATATACCACAATGTCCAATAGTAATACAAACCAAGGAGGATTGGGACCATACCATTGGTTATATACCCGGCTACCTGAATAATATGTGCATAGTATCTCCCCATGTGTTGTTCTAGGTGTATTTCTTCGAGAACATGAGCAATAGTCTATTCGATTATTTTTAGGATCCTAGAGGGGTCTCCAAATATACACAAGGTGTGTGGGAGCTCAAATCCACAGTAGTGTTGTATGATGCATGTACACCGATTCGATACCATCCTTCCTATATACCATCATGTACATCAAGAACCATTCTATATACCATAAAAGTATGTGAAATTTTGTTTGATTTACCGACTAGTACATGGAAGAACCACACAGTACCCAGGATGTAGTGCAGAAAAAAATGACACCTCCTACGTTTTAAGACACCAGAACACACCTCAAACCTATCACTCAAGTTACTAAGAATTTTAACCTAGCTAGAAATTATTTTTATATTTCATGGTTAAATGGACAAGGTGAGGTGAAAATTGACTCATAAACCATGCGATAATGATATGCAAGTCTCATTCTTTCCTTTCAACAAATTCACTACTTAAAGAGAGAGAAAGAGGTCCTTTTTTCCAGATTTAAAAAAAAATCAGTAAATAGGTCCCAAATACAGTGAAGAAAGGATCTAATGAATGTTTCCAAACAAAAAAAGACACTTCTAACCCCTATATATACAAAAACCTAAAATTATTTTCATTTTATTTTAATACCAAACTCAGATATTGAACCAAAAGAACACTAGATAAAAGAAAATTTTATTTTTTGGATTTTCGTTTTGTAAATATTTCAAATTGGACAAAGAAGAAAAGAACAAATCTCTTTCTTAAAACTAGTATGGAAATAAAAGATCAATTTTCCTCCTATGAATATACACAATGATCATCGATACCTAAGGAAGAAACCAATAACCCCAAGATGAGAGACCTCAAAACAAACTCAAAACATGCACACGAAAATGAAATGAAATTTTTCCACTATCAATGATTACTATTCTATAGACAGGGTGGAGAAGTTTCAAGAAAAGAAATAAGCATAAATTTCAATGCAAGAAATAGAAACTCTTCTTTGATTTCAAAATGCATATAAGTCAAAAATACTGTAGAATATATGATATATGAGGGGGAATTATTTTCAAAAATGAAATTCATTTCAATTAAAATGGAATCTAAAAACACTCCCAAATATAGTGCAAAGTCGGAGTGATAAACAAGGACAATAAATAACAAGAAAACTAAGTAAAGGAAGTAAATTACAGGTCTAGAGAGAAACGAATATTGAGACATCTAGGAGAATATACTGGACATGTAACCGATACAATCTTGAGAGGGGGATTGGACATACTGCAAAATTTGTCCATATCGACATGGTTTTTTGTGGAAGAAAATGTGTCTACAAGGGTCGACATGGTTGCATTAAGAACCCAGAAGAATTGATGGCACACTATGAGTGAATGCAGAGTGTGTCTTTGACAGAAGAAGTAATGTACTCAAAGACCGAGTGTGTCGATGTATGTACAAAGGATTTTTGAGCTAAAAAAAATAATAGGCCTTGATCTCTAAAATATATAAAAATGGCTTTAGGTTCTAGAATAGAACTAGACATTATAGAGACTTAGACAAGCCAAATAAAGATAATAATAGAACAAAGCAAAGAAATATCTAAGGATATCAATGCAAGGCAAGGGAAAGAAGAGACGCTCCCTAATATGGTGGCCAATTGTTTTAGGTAGATTAATCCCAAGCACAGATGCAAGTGGACCTTCATAGTCTGTATGGTGCGGATTCATAACAAAACATGACAAAGACTTGCACTTTCACCTAGACCAATCAAGAAATGACAAAATATTGAGTAAGTGGAAATTACATTTGACTTCATATTTTTTCTTGTATTCTCCATGCAGTTGAAATCCAACATTGTGCACACCAATACCCATAAAAAAATGGATACAAACAAGATATAAATGGATTAGACCACAGTATCATAATTCAATCGTATTGGTCTTTTGTGTATGGAAATTTTGAACAAATTTGAATTCATCTAATATTTGATCTATGTGTAATACGAATACGGGTTAATTTTGAAAATTAATTTTAAAAACTAAATTTTAATTATTCAAACACTATAAAATAATTACCTTTCAATTTCATACTTCTTAATTCAATTTAATAGGAATAAAATATGCCAAAGAAATTAAATATGAAAATATAATAGAAGCACTACATTTATTGGTTACCAAAACCATGTGCCCAAAACACTTACATCCTTTTCATTTAAGAGTCAAAGTCATCCCTAACACAATTTAAAGATTCATTAATTCATTCCAAATCTAAGTAGTAGTAAATATTATTTAATTTAATTTTAAAATAATTAATAACTATTAATAAGTAAGAGTTTTTTTCTCTTGCACTAACGACATTATATTTTTTTTAAACAGTAATTTTGGTTATAAGAAATATGTTTAAAAAAATAATTTTTTAAGTTTAAAAATTAATACTTGATATTTAATATTTGATTAAAAATATTGTATATGTTTAACTATATATAAATGTTATATATATTGTTGTATATTTAATTAAAAATATTATATATAACAGGTCTACTTTCGTATTTTATTAGTATTGGATTTTTTCATTACGTATTTTTACCACATTGAATCATATTCGTATCCATATTTGTACTCGAATTATGCTACTATGGATTGAACTAGTTGTAATAAGATTGATCTAATAAAATAACCAAGGAGATCTGATATAAAATGATTAACACAATAAAATTATGGGAAATAATATATCATTTTATTAAAAGAAATTAAATGAAATAGTAAAACCATAATTTCTTTCTATTGTATCCTATTTCCAATGGTGTTCTTCCACACCAACAAGTCACACAAGAAATGAGATTAAAAAAACTAAACAAACTAAACCTATGGATCATTCCTCCAGCATATGCCTCCTATAGAACTCCTCCTCTAACCCATGACTCGAAGCCTCAATATATAGGACAATGTGGATAGGGGTAGGTTTATATTAATGTGGGAAATGGATGATATGTGATCCAAAGAATCATGGATGTTGATATAGATCCAAAACTATAGGGGTAATACTTCTCCATAAATATTTCTCTTTGGAACCTTCTTGAAAAACTATTTTTCTTCCTATACAGAGTGTAATACCCCAGTTTTGACCCCATTTGCATTAAAAGATACATGATGTATATGTTGTAATTAATCATGGTGTGGAGCTAAGGGAAAAAGCCCCACCATTGATTTGGTTTTGTTATGTTTTAGCGATTGGAATCGTTGCCAATGGTATATCATGCTATCCAACACCTTATAGTTTTGGCATCATGTAAATATGCACTTTAATTAAAATGAACACAACCAGCTAAGTCAATGCAAACATGATGAAAAGGGCATGAGTTTCCTAAGGATAAGGAGGGGGGATTATTAAACCTTGGGCCAATGGGGAAAATCCATGTGTTAGCTGTTAAACCCATTTAGTTGTCACCCACCCTTTTGAATCACTCACCTTTCCTTGTCTTATCAGTCAACTACAACATTAAAACTTCTATTGATTAGTTGGGGGTAGTTATTGCTGGGTAGTGGTGTGTGGTAGGACTGTCAGCCCTTGCCCACATGCACACTCTACCAGTAGACTCTCACTTCACGTGGGTAGAGAGGAAAACAAATCTATTCCCCCATTCCCACATTCTTGCCATCCACAAGTAGAGATGGTCGCTCCGTTCTCCTCATGCACAGGCTGGGATTCTTCATTATTTTCCTCATGCAACAAGTTGGGGAGCCGTTTTCCTGCCATCCATGATGTCCCTGTGAAGGAGTTTTTCACGATTTCTGCTATGGGGGTATGTTTCCATACCGATTTTGTGGTCTATGTACATGTTTTTCCCTACCCAGGCTGAGAGTCTGATCACCTATTCTATTTCGGGCTATGTATTTCTCGTTGTTTCAGTGTTGAGATCGGGGCTATTGTTTTCCCCCCCGATTTGTGGTTTGATGTGGGATCATTTTCATTTTGGGTTTGTTGTGTCTATTATTGAGTCATTTTGGTCATGATAGGGCCAAGAATGACTCAGGAATCGAAGTTCCCTGCCCAAGCTATGAACCGCTTGTTTTGCTACGTGTATGCAGTGGTTGGTCTTCGGACTATGTTGGCTTGCTGATTTGTGTATTCTTGGCTATGTGTAAGCCTGCTTGTTCCTTATTCCTTGGGAAATCATGCCCATCTCGGGGGTAGTACTGTTCCTGAGAGATTAAGGAGCACACTGGCCTATGGTTGGGTGGAACGTTGTAGCGACGTAGCTGGTTGTGGGACGAATACTGCATAAGATAAGTATTCTTGACTATTCCATCTCTGTAATTATATTTGATGTCTAATGAATTATGATGAACATGTTGAATGCTTGAACGTATGGTTTTTCTTCCGCTGTATGCTTAATAATTATTCATCTCTGTATGTTTTACTTCAAAGTATTTCAGTTTGTCAATTTTTAGTTATGAAAAACTTCATGGGGCTAGTTTCCTGGGTTATATCATAGTGTGGTAGCGTCCTCTTCACTGGTCGAAGGGTCAGGGACATTACAGATTGGTATCAGAGCTCATGTTGTAGCATGGGCTTGAATCGACCACAAAGATGCAGTGACAGAGTGGAAGCACTTAGTGTGAAGGCCACCCAATGGCCGATGTGGCAGAAGGCAGAGGAGAGGGAAATTTAGAAAATTTTCAAAGTGTTTTCCATCGGCACATAGAAACACCTAGAAAGATGGATCGCCGATGCTTAGCCAATTGAGCACTACCATTGCGGATGGCTAGACCACTATGCTCCCGATAGGTAGGGCCTTCGACCACCGATGCAGTAAAGAAAGTTCAAAATTTTTCTAAGTAATGAAAACATCGGCCATCAAAAGCAGAAAGTGGTTCGTGCCCCCACCATTTTAGAAGCCTAGAGCACTAGCCTTCTGATGAGAAGAGACTTTCGATACCGATTAGGTTATGCCTCGACAGATTGGGCCGTCGATTGAAATAATATTGAAGATGATGGGCCATCGTTGTGCCTGCTAATGGAATTATTTCACCGACGAAAAGAAGAGGATTGAGCTGATCAAGCGGCAAAAAACAAGACTAAAGGGAAAATTTCAAAAACATTTCTCTAATTCCTGGAATCGTCAACCATCGACGATGGTTAGTTGAACACATTGCCGACACCTAGTTGATTCAGTTGCCAATGAGCTATGTCGGATGAAGTTAGTGGATTGAACGTCCGTCGTTGCAGCTATCTAAAGGACTATCCTTCTGAAGGTTAGAGACTTTGACTACTGATAGTGGATAAATCTTCTGACAATTGATGATTTTATGGTCCACGGAAACTGCAGTGGGATCGCTACCCGCCGCTGCGGTTGTTTAGTGAACTATCCTCCCGATGAACAGTGCACCTGACTGCCAATACATTGGGAGAAGCTATTTGTTTTGACCGCCGAGATGTCATATTTTTAGTTGGAATGAGAACCGATCCTATACAAGGAAAATTTTGAGTTTTCAGTGGGATTTCTTAGCATATTTCAGCATTTTTTCAGTGGATTTACAAGGATAAAGAGGCAAAAAATGGTAGCAATTTTATGCACCAGATTGCGCAAAAATCAAAGATTTAAAAAAAAAAAACAAGGGTGCTGCCCTCGACCCGCCCTGCAGTGGCGGAAGCCATAAGGGAGCAAGCCCCCATTGATCCCCATTGTCCCCTGAGGCAGTCATTCTTGTGAAAGGAAAATTCTATGTTTTGGGCAAATTAGTCAAACCTAGAATTCATAAAAGATGAATGGTGCATCGAAATTGAGATCCGCAAGTTACTAAGTGTCCCTCATTGTATGCACTAACTTTTCCCGATAGAAAAGTTTTCCTGAATGTTCCTAGACTTGCTCCTACAAGTGGCTGAAGTTGGCACCAAGACCAAAATATAGTTGTGTGTAAAAATGTAGAGATTTGGTGAAAATCGTCATTTTAGAAGTAGTGTGATTTTCACACCCAAATTTAGAATGGAGCATGGGGATAGGCGTTTGAAATAATATCCAGCAGAGAACAGTGGAGAACCACCGGAGTTTGAATGAGGAGAAGAAAAGTACTAGTGGTTGTTTTGACAAACAATGTGTTAGTTTTTCATCATATAAGCTAGCATTATGATCTTAGGATATTTTCACTAAGAGGATAGCAAGCACAACAATAAAACATAAGCACAACACAAGAGATAAGAGACACAAAGAGTTTTCCTTGGGGAAACCATAAAGGAGAAAACCCCACAACTTCCTCAGAGATAGAATCAACACAAAATGGTAAGACCCCAAAATAGTAAGATGCACTCCCGACAGCAGTAATCTTCTTCTTGTCTAGTCCTAGTGTATTTCCTTCCTCACTAATGCGCCACACTTGAGTGAGTGAGTGATGTGTTGCAAGTGATAAATAGAGAGGCTCTCACTCTCTATTTATATTCTTCCGTTCATTTGAAGTGCACTCCAACATGTCGGCCTCACTTAACAATTACTTACTAGAGGCGACATCTCTAGGAGTGTCTAATAACCCTAGTGCCCCACCACTTGTGGGGACTTTGCCTCCTCCAACCAATAGGAAGGTAACACAATGGTGGGGACTATTTCCCTGACTTAAAATGACTCACCTAGGGCCGACTTCACTAGAATTGTCTAATAACCCAAGGGCCCCACAACTGTGGGGACTTTAACCCTTGACCAATAGGAGGGTTACCCACAATGACTTGACATGAATTCCTCATTATAGAAACTTCCCGATCGAAACATCGGGTTATGACATGACTCAAATACATTACAATACATCCCAGAATAAACATTGGGTTACAATAGATAGGAAATACAAGTGAATACATTCCGAAGTTACAATTACATCAACACTCCCTCTTAACTAGGAAGGTATTCTCTCGACATAATTTATTAGCACAAGTCTTCTTCTTTGTATCATCTCGGTCATCGTCAAGTCCTCATCATCTTCAAGTCATCTTCATCTTCAAGCATATTTCATTTTTCAAATCATCTTTCATTTGGATCTGAATCATCACTTGATATAGATCATCGTCACTGGATCATACTCGATATGGAAATTCATTACTGGATCATACTCGATCTGGAACATCGTCACTAGATCATACTCGATCTGGAGCATCGTCACTAGATCATACTTGATCTGGAACATCACTGGATTTGGATCATCACTCGATCTGGATCATCATCACTATACTAGATCTGGATCATCACTCGATCTGGATCTCTCGGAGTCATCATAACTGGATCTGGATCATAGCTCAATCTAGATCATCTCTGGTCATCATCATGTGTGTACTATCTCGTCATAGGAATTTCTACAGAGCCATCCTTTTTTCATGCTAGTTGTAGGCCTAGCCACCAGGTAGGTCTTCGCTCAGCACTTACATCTAACCTTCTCATCAGAAAGGCACGCCCAGCACTTACATCTAACCTACTCATTAGAAAGGCACACCTAGCACTCACATCTGATCATGTAGTAAACTACAATCACATCAGAAAGGCCCAGTCCTCACATTCACCAGCATGGTAGGCACATCAACTACCATCTGTGAAATGGCTCTGGACTTATATCTGACCTACTCGTTAGAAGGGCATGCACTCACATCTGACCTGGTAGGAACTGAATCCTACACCCTTGTTAGAATGGCCCCTGGTCCCTGACTGAGCTACCTGGTAACGGACCAGGTGCCTCCACTCTCTCGGAGAGTGGAAATTTCCCTTACATCTGTCCTACTTGACAGAATGGCCTGCACTCACATCTAACCTGGTAGGAACTGAATCCTACACTCTCGTCAGAATGGCCCCCAGTCCTTGACTGAGCTACCTAGTAATGGACCAGGTGCCTCCACTCTCCCGGAGAGTGGCAGTTGCCCTTACATCTATCCTACTTGATAGAATGGCCAACACTCACATCTGACATGGGAGGAACCTATTACTTTAGCAATGACAGAATGGTTAAGCCCTTACATCTAACCTGCTCATTAGAATGGCTCTCTCAATCCCTATCTAAGTGTTCCTGGTAACTGACTAGGTGCCTCCATTCCCAGAATGGAAGTCAGCACTCATATCTGACATGGAAGGAACCAAATCCTCTCACCATGACAGAATGGCTTAGCCCTTACATCTAACCTGCTCGTCAGAATGGATTTATATCTCTAGCATTCATATCTGACATGGAAGGAACTGAATCCTCTCACCATGACAGAATGGCTCAGCCCTTACATCTGACCTACTCATCAGAATGGCTTTGGGTCTCATCACTTTCTCTTGGAGGGAACCTCGATCTAGAGAACACCAAGTCTCTCTCTGAAGTACTCGAAATTCATCCTAGCCAATGGCTTCGTCAATACATCAGCTATATGTTCCTCTGTTGCAACATACTGGAGCTTCACTGCTCCTCTCTACACCATATCCCCGATATAGTGATATTTGATCTCATTATGCTTCGACTTGTCATGGAACACTGGATTCTCTTACAACTTTACACAACTCTGGTTGTCACAATGTATACAAGTAGCATCCAACTAGAGATCAAATATATCAGACAGTAGCTTCCACAGCCATACTGCCTCACAACTAGCTAAACAATATGCGACATACTCTGCTTCAACTGTACTCAGTGCCACACAGGATTGCTTCCTGCTAAACTAGGAGATCACACCTGATCCCATACTGAAGCAACATCCTGAAGTACTCTTCATGTCGATGGCACTTCCTGCCCAATTTGAATCAACATAACCTTCCAGGTTAATATTTTGATTCGCATCGTGCTTGAGCCCATAATCAATTGTACCCTTCAGGTACCTCAGAATATGCTTTGCAGCAATCAAGTGAACACTTCTCAGATCTGTCAGGTACTGGCTCAAGGTGTTCATAGCAAAGCAAATATCTGGTCTCATGTTCGTCAGGTACATCAATGACCCAATCATCTGACGATACATCATAGCATCAACTGACTCTGATAAAGCATCACTCAATAGCTTCAGGTTGGATGCCATAGGTGTAGTCATGCAATCCATCATCCTGAAACTATTCAGGATCTCTATTGCATACTTCCCCTATCCACACCTCCATGCCTAGAACAATAGTGCATCAAAACATAACAGGAGCATCACTGGTCTTCCGCCTTAAACCTTGAAGAAAAGGTTGGAATCCACTTTACTCTTAGTAAAGCCTAGAGTCATTAGTAATATTCCCATCCTATCATACCATGTCGAACCTCAAGATATTCTGTAGCCACTCCCTCTGAAGTGGAGCATCATACTCCCTCTGTCTTCTGTACTCTATGCACTGAACATTCTATACCGGAGTGACAAGTAGTGTCCATCTAGGATCATTGGATACCAAGATCCTCTACTTTGAACTTTTCCAAAAGTTCTTCTCACATCCATCTGTGAGCTTGTCATCCTTTATCAACCTTGTAGCAATGGTTAAGATATTCATCAAGCTCATCATGTATGTGTTATCCCATGGGTGTCTTCTGAACTCGTACAAGGCCTTCTGTGACTTCACTTCTAGAAGTTGTAAATGTTTCTCCGTAGTCTATGCCTTCTTTTCATGAGAAGCCTCATGCTATGAATATTTCTTTGCATCCCACGATGTTTCCATCTACTACATGATGGAACTATGAACTTCTCTTTAGGTCTCAATACTACGCCCTGCCATCATTCTTCTTGAACTATTATTCCATTTATTCTTAGTTACTTCTTCATGGCTGGAAGGTTCTGCATCAATGATGTCACTGCATTCATCATATTATTCTTTGTCTTGAAATGTCGTCACTTGTTCTTCGGAACAAGTCTTCATTCTTGTTTGCTTGTAGGTGATTATATATGCGATCTTTCCTACAAGTAAAATGAATTTGTATGGTTAGAAAATTTCATAAGGAATATTCATACTGGAAAATACTTATGCATAAATATATGATCATGCAACTACTTTAGCCAATACAACATTCATCCATATCTCACTGAAACTTTCTAGATGCCTTCCATCTCTACCAGGACAACATTGAGATTGTGCACTAATCCAATATGTCAGCAAAGAGGTTTCATTCTAGATAAGTAGCAATGGATAATTTGTATAGTACCATGAGCTACTTACCCATCACATGCATATTAGTAGTATACTATCATTAATGCAAACATCCTATCATGCATAATACAATAACTGAATATAACCAAATGCGTAACAAAACAATATCATGAAATGACAATTGAATACTTATCTTTATTTGTTTCATGGGTAGACTAATTCTTGAGCCTTCAGCTTCATCGTCTTCTTCATTCATGATAGCATCATTTCTTATCCAAATGCTAAGGTGGATAAGAATTTCTTCAAGAGTTGAGATCTTCATATTCCTCATCGCTTGAGGGATCTTATTTGGATGGTGAGAGCGTGATCTTCAATTGCTCCCATATTCTCTTCTCTTCTTATGAGTCAAGCTTCTTCTTCTTCTTGGAGTCTACTGAAAGTAATCACTTCCTTCTGGCACACATTCCTCACATGAATGAATCCCATGATCCTGAGAGGCTATTCAAGGTGGCCATCACCGCTTCTACATTCTTCACTTCTTCTTTTACCACTTCAAGTTGTTCTTGATTTGAGAGACTCTTATGACTGCATGGTCTTTGCATTCTGGATCTTCACATTCTTCAACTGATTTCTTAAGGCCATATCTTGATCTATGTTCTTTCCTTCAAATAGATTGGTCAAGGAATCAAACATCATCAGTGTCTTTATGGAATAAACTTGTAGTACAAGTTGATTCATGACTGAATCAGCAATGATCTTCTTGGCCTTGACCAAGTTCTTCTTCAGTAAGGCTTTGAGCCTCATCTCCCTCTGGAACTAGAACCTCTATACTCATGTAGGTGTCCAATCCATTTTATTTAGAGAGATCAAATAATTCTATGCTTGGAAGTTATGAACTTCACCAAGCTTATCATCAAGCTGATGTGATAGATTACTTTGAAATGAGAACCTCAAATGAAAATAGCAAAGGATTAGATCTTACCGATTTGAGGTGTCTGTCTTGGTTCCGGAGCTAGCTGATCTAGGGTTTGTCACAGAAACGCTAATTTTCAAAACTTGGAATCTTTTAGATCTGATTGGATAGACAGATATATCTCTTCAAATGGAGCTGTCCAATGTACTCCTTTTCTGAAAACAGTGGAGGGAAGCTCCCGGAACAGGAAGCCCTAATTTTCCAATTTCTCCTGCAGAAATGCCTGTTACTGTTTCTATGATATCTCTGAAATTAGTGCTCCTCTATGTCTACAATTTCTCACTGAGGTAACCTCGCATGTCCCTGATCCAAAACCATAGGTTTCATCAGAATTGTTTTCACCATTTTGGATTTATGATCCTTTTACCAAGGTGACCTGTTACAGGACTGTTCAGAACAGCTATGTTGTACGGAATACCACGTGTCACTAGTTGATATTCTAAGTATCATATTCAGACCACTTAAAGTAAATTTCGTGCCCTTTCTGTAACATCTTCTATAATTCTATTTGGACATCTGTAGCCGAAGATATTTCAATTCTCCTCAGGTGTCCTGTTTAAGGATGAATTCTGGAAGAGGCTGGAACCCTAACTTGGAGGGATCGTATCTCCTAGAAGACAAAGAATGTGAGGCTGATGTTTTGACACAGTTTTCATAAGGATTTTATCGTAGGCCCCTAAAATTTTCATCTTCTTATACTTCTCCAAAAGCGAAATATAGCGAATTTACCAAAATGTATCAGTTTTAGTATTTAGGGTTTTTCCTAGCTCAGGGTCAAACTAGGGTTTGACTTTCCCATAGTTTCACCCAACCAAATTTGTTGATCCATGTCTCTAAACTTCAGTTTTGATGAGTAGAACAATCCTATTTGGGTCTCACTCAAAAATTCCTCTTCTATAGAAATCCCTAGTTTCCACATCAAAAACTGAAAATGCTCAGAATCGAATTCCACTTCGACAGAAAGATGCACCCTTCAATGGAGAGTCATCTTAGCATACTTTTGTTGATAGATTGTGGATAGAGACCAAAAAAGTAAGAATCCCTAGCTTTTGTAGCTGCACAATGTCTTCTTCTCAGGTTAGCTCTGATACCATGTTAGTTTTTCATCATATAAGCTACCATTATGATCTTAGGATCTTTTCAATGAGAGAATAACAAGCACAACAATAAAACATAAGCACAACACAAGAGACAAGAGAGACAAAGAGTTTTCCTTGGGGAAACCATAAAGGAGAAAACCCTGCAACTTCCTTAGAGATAGAATCAGCACAAAATGGTAAGACCCCAAAACAGTAAGATGCACTCCCGACAGCAGTAGTCTTCTTCTTGTCTAGTCCCAGTGTATTTCCTTCCTCACTAATGCGCCACACTTGAGTGAGTGAGTGATGTGTTTCAAGTGATAAATAGAGAGGCTCTCACTCTTTATTTATATTCTTCCATTCACTTGAAGTACACTCCAACATGTCGGCCTCACTTAACAATTACTTACTAGAGCCGACATCTCTAGGAGTGTCTAATAACCCTAGTGCCCCACCACTTGTGGGGAATTTGCCTCCTCCAACCAATAGGAGGGTAACATAATGGTGGGGACTATTGCCCTGACTTACAATGACTCACCTAGGGCCGAATTCACTAGGATAGTCTAATAACCCAAGGTCCCCACAACTGTGGGGACTTTAACCCTTGACCAATAGGAGGGTTACCCACAATGACTTGACATGAATTCCTCATTATAGAAACTTCCCGATCGAAAAATCGGGTTATGACATGACTCAAATACATTACAATACATCCCGGAATAAACATCGGGTTACAATAGATAAGAAATACAAGTGAATACATTCCGAAGTTACAATTACATCAACACAATGATGCTGTCAATATGGACAAATCCGAGAATTGCATGCCTAGAAGTAGCAAATACCATGAAGATGAACCAAATATTATGTGGAAGAGGAATTCCATGCAAAGATGAGGGATTTGAAAGGGAAAATTACTTAACCCCTATCTTGCTAACTATATTTATATTTTATAAATTTTGTACATAAAATATATGAGGATATTCTTTGTGTGCATACGATATTACATATTGGTAAGAGTAGTGGGAGTTATACATTTACAATGAACCACTAATGGTAAATATTGTATTGTTGGAAAAACCAACGAAACAGGAGCATGGCTAAAGATGTTGATGATCTCGTTGCATGGGACCATCAACCTTACAAAAAAAGGGGATAAGGCAACAAATCCATGATCAAGAAGAAGGAGAGCGAATTCCACAATCCTCTACGAGATACCGACTAAACTGGTAATGTCGAGGGTGTAAGTAGGATCCATGTAGGTAATGGTTTAATTATGACAATTACATGGCGTATTGAAGGAAAGAGATCTCACACAAGGTGGTTATTAAAAATAAATAAAATTATACTACATTCATATAGAAATACATCCTTCCCTGCGAATGTTGATATGAACAAGTGAGGACTGGTGGTAGTGATTATAGTAATGCATCCTATATGAGGTAGTCATGGTTAGGCCATGGTATGTTTGAATTCATAGTATTCCTGAATCAATACAAGGTAGCATCGAGTGGATATGCATTAAGATATTTTATAAATCTTGTAGTTATTCATTGAATGAATGCATATAAAAAGTTTGAGTAAATGTTGTAAATATGCATACATATTAATTGGTGCAAATGTTATGACACATTGCATGAATGCATTGAGATAGTGCATGTGTTATTATGACTAACCAATGGCTGAAATGATGAATTGATGATAATTCTTGAATCCTTTTAAGAGCTATTATGAATGTAGAATAGTAAGTGCATGAAGAGGGTAGTCATGATCGATTGGTAGTACATGAGGGTAGTAACGGCACTTGTTGCGATTTCTTTTCAAGCTCTTTAACTCTCTGTGAATTTTTTTTTTAATTTTGAAGCAAAACTTTGTTTTCCGCCAACAGTTTGTTCAATATTACATTTTTCTTATACTTTGTTGATTCCTATTCTTCCTTGACCTCCAATTTCTCTATGGTATGTTTCAATTGATTTTTAACTTTAGTCAATTCATGTTTCAGATTATGTATTTCTTTCTCCTGTTCTTTTCCCCTCGACTCTGTCTCATTGGGAAGGACATAAATTACAGTCATCGCAGTAGCTAACCCTTTTAATTCCTTCTCCAAATCAGCAATTGTATATTTGAGTGTTTGAATTTCCATATCACATCCCAAATGCTGAACTTTTCTACCTTCTAAGAGTTTTTATTCCAACCCCCTTATTTTTGCATCTTTCTCGTCCATCTTCTCTTTCATTTCTTTATGTAATGGTAATGATGCATACAAATCACCTAGTGCAAGTCTCGCTGAGAATATTTCTTGTAGCATCTTCTCTCAAATTGCTAAGGAATTCTCTCTTTCTTCTAAGGGAATTGTACCTATAGGTGTATTTTTCCTTCTACCCTTACCCTTACCCTTAACCTCATCTCCTTTGGTACCCTTACCTTCACCCTCACCACCTTCTTCACTGGAAATGTTTTCTCCTCTACTTTGGTTTTTAAGTTTTAAAGTTCGAGAGATCCTTGCTAACCTTGTTCCTTTCAACTTATCAGCTTTCCTAGAAATTGTTTTTCTCAAATCGGAAATAATTGAGTCTAATTCTACAGCTTTTTTTCCATGGCTTCCCTCCCACTCTTTCAACTTGAACTGATATTATTGTACTACTTGTTCATATTCTTTAATTTTCTTCTCCATTACCTATAAAGGACCCATTTCTATCCTCACTGGTGGTACATTGAGAATATGTGGTCTGTTTTTCAAATCTTCTTTGAGTTCAATCACTTTAGCATTATATTTTTCCAAAGACCCTTCATACACAACCCTCACGGACTGAATTGCTTTTTTCAGAATCATCAGTGTTTTTTTCTACTTCTTTGGATAATAATTTAACCATTTCTTCTTTCCCTTTTATAATTTTGTCCACTTTGAAATGAGTATCCACAACTGTCTTCTCCAACACTACTATCTGTTTTAGGAATTGTAAAATATTATCATCTTTTCTCAAGAACTCTTCCACCCAATTGCGTATATAGGAAGCTTGTTCCTTGAAATGCTCCATTTTATCATATAGGATGAACAAATACCTACTATTAAACTTATATGATGAAATTTCTAAATGCATAGTGGAAGCCCTTGATTCTGATGTGGAAGAACAATCATACTCAATTGCCAACTGTTTAGGAGGAATTTTATCAAGAAGCTATTGAGGAATGGAAAAGTGAGTAGTAGTTTGTTCCATTTCATTGCTTGTCACCTCCTCCCAATCACCTCTATCTACATGCCCCTTAAAATATTTCAAAGTTATGGGAGCACAAATTTCATCATTTGTGACCAAATCAGGATACTGTACTTGTAGTTGTCCATGGTGATCAGGACTTTGTACTGGAGATTCCTCTTTCTATTTAGTAGGGTGTAATGGTAATTTCCCATGGTGCTTAGGATATTGTACTAATTCCTCATTATGCTGAGGATACTGTACTCGCAATTCCTCATTACGTTCCCTGATTTTACGTTTCCTAATGTATGTTTTATGAATAGGTTGTTTTGGAAAAGATATATTTCCATGCAGGTTGATATCACCAATCTCTATTTCAGTGGCATGGGGTCGACATAAATCATTAATTTTTTTAAGCGTCCCTGGGAAACTAAATTTAAGCTTCCTTAACTGTCTCTCTTGCAGGGAAAAGTGGATTTTCTTATCCAGTAGATAAGTAATATCTATAGGTGTATCTTCCACCCAATGTATCTCAATACACATACATTCACTCGAAATGTCATCCCTGTGATGATTCATAATTGTCCTAAGGACAATCTAAATCAAATTTTTGTATATTTAGGGAGCGACATCTTGCATTTTTAAACCATTCCTTGGAACATTTACTTCTCTCCCACACATTTTACTGGCCATATGGTTCTTCTCATGTCTGAGGATTTTCCTTGAGCTTAAAATTGCTCCCCCTCTATGTGGAATATTTGTAGCTGGGGAAACCAAATCAGGTTCGAGGTATACCCTCTTCCAAAAACTTATGAGTTTTGTATTCCTAGCATCATATTTCTAAATTTCCTCATCTATCTCCTCATCAACATAACTAAACATTCCCCATAAAAATTTGAAAGCTCCTATTTTCCTCGGGATAGTTTCCATACCTGGTGGCCACATCTTTGCATCTCTCCATGCATCGGAATTCTCCTGGAATTTTTTTACTGTCACCCTATCATATGTGGACGATTGTGTTTCAACTGGAGTTGCAGAGAAGGATGCCCACATTTCAGCTGCTCTCGTCATGATGGATGCCCCTGTTTGAAGTTCGGCATGGTTATCCATTTTTGAAGCGAAGGTGAGGTGATGCACATGTACAGTATTTGGAGCTCACAAATTCTCCCCGCATCTTGATTTTTAGGCTCACAAATTCTTCCCACAAAGAGGTTTTCAACAATAAAAAAATTTATTTGCTTAGGTATGCACTTTGCAAAAATTCTATTTGACTCTTCATAAAAAAAAAATTTATAAAAACATTACAAATTTGTCTATTTAATTTTGTTCCATCATGAATGATTCATTCTAACCATGTCTTCATGCAAAGTAATTGTCTTTGTTTTTTTTGCAGGGGTTTTACTAGCTTTGGTGATCCTCCAGAACTAGCATTATGCCAGAAGTCCAATAAGAATGGAAGTGTTTACTACCAACCAAAATAATGTTCAATTCTTTATCCCACGATCACATATATGACCATCGTGTGAATATTTTAAAAAAATATGTTTATAAACAGATGAATTGTCATCTTCTTAAAAGGCTAATAAACGATCATTATTGCTTCTTCCAAAAGGTAGGGAGCCTAAAAATTCATCCCAGGCTCTAGGCTGGTGACTATTCATGGAGTCCAAGCACCTACATCCCCCACCATAGCCTTGCACTACAAGTCGATCATCATGATTGTCATACACAAAAGCCTCTCTTAGTTTTTACACAGGTATCACGGGTTGAGAGATATGAAGGGATATTTGAGACCCATTTTTCAGAAATTCGCCAAAAGTAGGGAAAATATAATTTTGCATATTAAGAAAAAAAATTTGGCTAAGTGTTAAAATCAGAAAGTTTAAAATCCATTTGGAAATAAAAACATATAACGATCATCATGACATAAAAGATATAAACATGTGCCTCTACTCTTTAACAATTAAATATCATTCATCTTCTTCTTCATCGAACTCAACATTTGTATTAGGATCAGGTTTCGAATACATATCGATGAAAGGCTCATTCACATCAACATCATCATCAATGGCATCTTTGCTAATATAGTCATTGACATATATAATGATATCATCGTCTACTACATTTGGATGATTAAACTCTTCAACTTATTCATCTAATACATCGAATACATCCACTTGATCTTAATATAAATCATCATCATCATCTTCTTCTTCATGATTATCTTCATCATATATATGATTATATTTTACTGTAATTCCTCTCGGATCGTATCTAACAACATATGACCAACCTTCTTTACCTCGTACCTCTGAGTAAAATACTTGCCCGCATTGACTTGGAAGAACATAAGGCTCTATACCCCATTCAAATTCCCTTGTATTAACCATGGTAAATCCATTAGCATGCTCAGTAACAGTTCTTTCAGTATCATGTTCATGCATCCGTATCTTGTACCACTTCACCTCAAACAAAACTATTTTAAAGTAATTAAAATCACACTCAAATATGTCTTGCAAATGCCCATAGTCCCTATTCTCAGTTTCTTCTGGATGTCTATCACTTCTAGAGGAAAAATTAGTGACCTTAAAAACTGCAGTTATCCCACAATTCAAGGTTTTCATCTTATCATCCAACATTTTGATACAAAATTTATGACCATTGCACCATATAACCTTGTGATGTTTCAACTACAACATTGACAACAAGTAAAAAATACATTGTGAATAAATAAACGTCATATATGACTTAGAAAATATATTTGAAGACTTAAACAAACCAACTAGATTGAAAAAATGGGAAGTAATTATAAAAATGTGAGTAAACAATTTACTTTCCCTTTTATCTTTTAAACCATAGGCTAAATCAACTTCCCTTTGCGACGTAATATCAGTAAATTGACGTTGATGACGATGAGGTATGTCAATAAGGTTACTGGCCCCTTCCCATGATAACCTACCGATGCATTCTTCACAATATTCTATCTAATGCTCCTTCCAATCAAGGTTGTTTTCAATGTATAAATGTAAAGCATCCCACACTCGAGCAACTATATGAAAAAATAACAATTCACTATCATTAATTAGATATCATTACATGCATAGTTTAATACAGTTGAATATGCATGATTAATACAAAAATAAAAAATCAGTATGATAAAATAAAATTGGAAAAATACATTTGTAATATATTAGTTCCACAAAATCTATTAATTATCTTTCATGGTCCTCATTGTACCTTTCCCAAATAGGACCTCCCCTTCAAATTTGTTGATGGAGTTGAGATGCCAAATGCAAGGCAAATTCATATTTTCTACTAATTTAGGTAGATATTCACTAATATACACCATTCATTGATATACCATATATTCCTCAACCATAGAACCCTCAGGACGTGCTCTTTGTCTAACAAGATCCTTTAACGACTTCAACTGCCTCTCCACCATCCACATCAACCTTGTGTGTATCGGTCCACATAATTCAATCTCCTCAACTTGGTGTATGAGGTAGTGTTCTTATGCATTGAAAAATTCTAGAGG
Source organism: Pseudotsuga menziesii (assembly GCA_001517045.1). Lineage (NCBI taxonomy): Eukaryota > Viridiplantae > Streptophyta > Pinopsida > Pinales > Pinaceae > Pseudotsuga > Pseudotsuga menziesii. Next base: position 170,502 of record LPNX010133842.1, read on the forward strand.
TATATACTATTGCATTTCACACATTAGTTAGGGAATTTCTCTCTTCCAATACCTTATATCTTCTTTACAAATTTCTTTTGAGGAAAGCCACCTGCAAATGATGCAATAAAGTAATATCAAGCCATATATAAAATTTGCAGGAAAACCATAATATGTCAATAAGTTCCACTACAAATCACGAACCAAGTACATTTTCCATATAAAACATTACTTACCTCATGTATTTTCCAAGAACATAAAATATATGTTTTATGTTGTTTTCAAAGTCATTTGGGAGAGATAAAGGTAGAGAATACTCTATCAAAAAACACATAATTATTATTTATTTCCAAATAAGAGAATAAAATTAATAAAATAGTGCGTACCAATAAGGAAATATATTAAAAACTCATAATTACCTTAATGAATGTATGCCGGTCATGTGTTTTAACCCCACCAAAATCACCTTTTTCATTAAGATATTCTTTATGTTAGACGAAAACCCTGTCGAAAACATGATTTTTTTGATGACCTATTTTATAATATTGCTTTGTTTCTCCGTCAAGCACCCAGGAAGACTACTATTTTGTTCAGGGCCATCACAATTAGAATTAATTATACACTTTGCAATGCTTGATTAGCTTCTTGGATGTCACTACAAATCTTTCCAATTCTTCCTTTGTGAGTCCTTCCATCTAATATTCACCATAACAATTATGTTATGTTCTTTCTGATATGCATTGTATCAAACAAATGAACTATTTGTAGGTGCTCGTAGTATGGAAACCTATTGAATTGCATCAGGTAAATTTTCATTCCTCTTGGAAGCCCTTTCGTTCCTTAATGACATTCATGAAACATTAACAAAATCAAATTAACACTAATTAATCAATATAGGTACATCCCGCGCTAAACATAATTCACTAAA
>LPNX010133857.1:0-26627 GCA_001517045.1 Pseudotsuga menziesii
AATGACGCAAGCTATTGGTTTTTGAGAGCGTGAAGAAACTTGGGTGGAGGGCGTGAGTGAACGAGAATGATCTACAACACGCAGCCAGTTTTCCTGCGCGGCATTTTGGTTGCCAGGATTCATGGACCCTCCCCTGGACCCTGACCCAGAGGACTACGATGGGCGATTTCAAAGGATTGTGGCTTCCTCTGCCCCTATGTCGTCCAGCATCTCAACATCTTCTCGTTTTGTCAAGAGATCTGAAATTTCGAGTGTCAAGCTCTCCTCTACGGCTTCAAAAAGGAAGGTTGTTACCTTATCAGAAAAAGGGTTGATTGGCTTATTCATAGGACTATGGCCCTCCCCCAGATCTGTGGAAGTATGGCTCAATAAAAATTGGAGAGCACTCATCCAAGGGGAAGTGCAACAAATATTCTGCGGCAAGGGCTACTTTGCTTTCATATTTGAAAAAAAGGAGGATCACAATCTTATCTTTAGAAATGGGCCATGGGTGAATCTGCAGACCTGGGTAACACTTTTTGGCAAGCGCATTTCAACAAAAACAGAAAACGTACCTCGGTCGAGGGTTTAACAAGCCCTCGACCGAGGTTTCAATATCTCGACCGAGCTTTTATCAAGCCCTCGACCGAGGTTTTGTTCAGCCCTTGACCGAGGTATTTCTTAACCCTCAGTCAAGGTATTTCTTAACCCTCGGTCGAGGTATGGACCTCGGTCGAGGTGCTTGATTAAAAAAAATTATAAAAAGAGTTCGCGGGGGCAGAAGGGAATAGTTCTATAATAGATAAATGCATGGGATATGAAAACATGTGTTTAGCTAAAAAATACCTTTAGCTTATATGAAGGGGCTTAATAATATTCTTATTGACTATCCCCTGCTACATATATTTGGTATTTTTATGGAATTCTCTATAGTCCCTTCTGGTTCCATATTTGGTATTTTTATGGAATTCTCTATAGTTCCTTCTGGTTCCATATTTGGTATTTTTATGGAATTCTCTATAGTCCCTTCTGGTTCCAAGTGGTACACTGTCTGGTCTAATTCTATTTCTTTGGGTAAATATGGGATTTAAAAAAATCCTCTTCATTCAAATCATTTGACTCAAGCATAGGTCCTACATTCTGTTGCATTCAATATTCTTTCTTGAGCTCCGGTGGTGATGCTAGGTTAGAGTTTCATTGATCGTACTTACATCTCCAAGTATTCTTGCGGTTAATCCTCTGATTAAAAATGCCACATAATTATTTTCTTTGTTGGGGCTCTGTTCCACATAGATTAGTTCTTTATATAACTTCTTTCAAGGTCTTTGTCAATTTCCAGAGGCATAAGGGAATTTCCATATCTAGTTAATTCACCTGTTACAGTGCAGGTTCTAGCACCATTTTTTTTAATATGGCATCGACATTCATCAAAGGAAGTGAGTAGTAATCATTAACATAGGTTTTGAAATTCAAAGTAGCTTGCATGATCCATATTTATGTGAATAGTATTCATTAACGTATGTTTTTTCAATTCACAATCGATATTTATCAGCCTTTGGTGGCAAACACGGTGTCCTTCCTCTTATTTGTGTCCTTTTCTTCCGATGATCTACTCTAGATAATAATTCGAGAACATTTTCTTCTTCCATGCATATATTTATCTTTATTTGATTATTTGATCTCTCTTGTAGAGTTGATAGCCTTGCATTATGTTTATTCAAGGGCTTTCTTTTCTTCTTTAGAATGGAATTCTGATGCAAAGAAGTGTTTGGAACTTCCCTAACTTCATTTTATTTAGTCACAAACGTAGAAACCACATGATCTTTGACATTAGGAACATAATTTTCATGAATATTTTCAAAATATTTTTCACCCTTCAAATTTTCTTTACGATGGGGGAATAGAAACACCCTTACTTTACTAACCAACCAAGCACCCATTGACAAACTTTGCAAGTTTTGAAATGCAATTTTTTCAATATTTAATATTACCTATGGCACCGAGTTTAGTTGATCTATTACAAAGTACAACTAATGGCATTTGTATATGTCCTTGAGTACATCTCTCACAGGAGATTTATTGTCGGTCAAAATTTCAACATGACTCCATCAAAATTCAACAAAATCAATGACATGAATGACTCAATAGAGAAATGGAAGATCTTAAAGGAAGTGGAAGAGTGTTATAATTGGTTGATCACGGGAAGAAATGCCAATATTATTTTTTACGGTGCAACATTGGTTAATTTAAGTGAACTAGAAAGATTTGTTTCTTAGCCTAGCTGGAAAGTGACATGCGCTCTAGATGCTCACTATTAATTATTTTGGANACAGTGCAGCATTGGTTAATTTAAGTGAACTAGAAAGATTTGTTTCTTAGCCTAGCTGGAAAGTGACATGCGCTCTAGATGCTCACTATTAATTATTTTGGATTGTCTTTTTTCAAATATATATATTCCCATTTTTTTCTTAAATTTATATTTAAATATTATTTATTTTATATAAATATATAAATCACTCTAATTACCATTAATGTTATGATGAATATATATTTATTTTAATCAATGTCTTGAGTGGCTTTTACTTCTAACATATACCTATATATACAAATATAAATAATATTGTTNATGTATATTTAAATATTATTTATTTTATATAAATATATAAATTACTCTAATTACCATTAATGTTATGATGAATATATATTTATTTTAATCAATGTCTTGAGTGGCTTTTACTTCTAACATATACCTATATATACAAATATAAATAATATTGTTTATGTATACAAATAAAAAAATATTGTTCAAATAGTACATTTTTAATATAATTAGACCATCACCTAAATGGAAGGTTTACTTTATAAATCTTTAGGCTGATGAACCAAGGAAATCAATATATACAAGAGGCAATGTTCTACGTACTTTTACTAAACAAATATTTAGAAAATTCAACACACTTTAATAGAGAATAACATTAAGAAGAAACTGATTAAAAACTTAATTTGAGAAGATTTTTAACAAAAAAAGATAATGAATTTAATTGAAAAAATAAAAATAAAAAACTACAAGGAAAAAATATTAAAATAAAATTTTGTATGAAATAAATATATTTAAGTATATAGGTGTGAGAATAATAGTGCTAGCTTCACACTCTGGTTTCTGTATCTAGTTTGATTACCTTCTAAATAAAATGCCTCCTTTCTGCTGCAAAAAGCAGAACTGCCGGATCAAACCCTAGCTCTACGGTGGGTAATAAATGTACGGGAAGACTATTGTCATTGAACTTAGTTTTGACTAAAACCATTTTGCTGCTTGCAATCTAATTGGCAACATGCTCACTGCAGTCCCATTAAATGGCAGGCAACAGGCTAAATATTTAAATAAATCCAGAGAACTTCATATTTAGCTTAAAACTAAATTCACAAGAGTTAAGAATATATACATACAATTTACATTTATTGATAACTTTTAAAACTTCTTTTACAGAAAAATTTAGCTAAATCCAGAGAACTTTATATTTAACTTAAAATTTATTCACAAGAATTAAAAAGATGTACATACAATTTACATTTATTGATAACTTTCGAAACTTTTTTTACAGAAAAAGGTAGAGAAAACTAGACTACATGCCTGTAATTATGTCGCTACCACTTCGGCTCCGCTGCTGAATATCCTTCAGCAAGATATCTGAGAATATATAGACTGTACGTATATATAACCACGAAGATATCTAAGAGTATATAGACTGTATATATAACCACGAAGAAAGTCGACAATGCCATCAATTGAATAGGAATACCCGTGAATGCTATCCATTATATGACATGTGACAATGGGTTCAGATGATCGATTAGAACAACCGGCGGCGTTTTTGTGTATGTCCTTGACGGGATTTCTGGCGTGAAACATGTTCTCAAAGAGTTAATTAGTACTATGAAGGAATTTGGGTGTCTAATCTGAGTATATTTACACATGAGAAAATCATAGAAACTGGCGTGGCGAATGATGTGGCGCTTAATAAAGAAATTCCGTAGTATGACAGGTCGATTGTAATCGAGCATGAAATTGGCGAAATCGACGTGGGCTGACACGTTAAACCAAAAAGATTTGATAAAAGATTATTAAAGGTTTTCTTTTATGAATTTATTATAATTAAAATTGGTCAATGATTTTTATGAATTATTATTAATCCAAATTAATTTATGTACCAATTTATTAGCTTGGAAGTTTAGAAAAAATTAAAGTTTTGTAGTAGCTTTTATTTCATGTAAATATGTTAGCATATAGTTTAGCTACGTCAATTATCTAATTATTTATTTATTTATTTGATATTTTTAGTATTGATTTTTTTTAATTAAGAATGTATTTTGAATCATTTATAAAAAAAAATCCGGTTTGTTATGAGTAGTTATCGTTATTAATATTAATAACATAAATTATTTTATGGAATCACAATTTCTATATTAGATAGGCTCAAGTTGTTATTGCTATTAATATTAATACCATAAATTATTTTATGGAAGCACAATTTCTAAATTGGATATGCTCATAGTGCATCCTTTCTTATTTATCATTCACTTTATTATCCTTTCACATTCATGTATTTCACTTTTCCATTTGGTTTGTTTATAATTAACTATGAATAAATATAAATTGATTAAAATTAGTGATTTGAAATAGGAATTGTAGACTTAGAATGAAAGATGGATGGTTGTGATCATAGAGTATAGACAAGTTATGAAACTTTAACCCAATGTGTATTTGATGCTTTGGCCACTTGAAGGGAAGAGTATCTTTGAGGAAATGTTGAGGTGAAAAATGGGAGATCTTCTTTGTGTTGAGTAGGGGGGTGAGTTCAACATAGTCCCATGGTTGTTTAATGGTTGGATGAGATCTCTAAGTGATTTATAATGAACGAAATCATCGATTAATGAGTGCAAATGTGTTGGTTTTGGTGAGTTGCAAGCATGTGACTTGGTTCATTTTCCTTAGTGGCTTCATAGCCTAGCTTACAGTTAGAATTCCATTGAATAAATAAGATTGGGTGGAAGGTTCCCCATATATACTTTCTTAGAGTGCCTTCTATTTTAGGGCTATATAATTCCTCCGAACATAAGAAATATCACTTTTTTAGGGCTATATTTATTTTTCTATTACCTATAAGAAAATTTTAACTATAAGGGATGAAATATAAGCCTCAAATGGTTGGAAATCAAAGCCTGAAATTCCTCTCTTGTGCAGGAAACAAATTTCCTTGAAAAAATTGCATTTCAAAACCTGCAAAGTTTGTCAATGGGTGCTTGGTTGGTTAGTAAAGTAAGGGTGTTTCTATTCCCCCACTGTAAAGAAAATTTGAAGGGTGAAAAATATTTTGAAAATATTCATGAAAATTATGTTCCTAATGTCAAAGATCATGTGGTTTCTATGTTTGTGACTGAATAAAATGAAGTTAGGGTAGTTCCAAACACTTCTTTGCATCAGAATTCCATTCTAAAGAAGAAAAGAAAGCCCTTGAATAAACATAATGCAAGGTTATCAACTCTACCAGAGAGATCAAATAATCAAATAAAGATAAATATATGCACGGAAGAAGAAAATGTTCTTGAATTATTATCTAGAGTAGATCATCGAAAGAAAATGACACAAATCAGAGGAAGGAAACTGTGTTTGCCACCAAAGGCTGATAAATATCGATTGTGAATTGAAAAAACATACGTTAATGAATACTATTCACATAAATATGGATCATGCAAGCTACTATGAATTTCAAAACCTATGTTAATGATTACTACTCACTTCCTTTGATGAATGTCGATGCCATATTAAAAAAAATCGTGCTAGAACCTGCACTGTAACAGGTGAATTAACTAGATATGGACATTCCCTTATGCCTCTGGAAATTGCCAAACACCTTGAAAGAAGTTTTGTAAAGGACTAATCTATGTGGAACAGAGCCCCAACAAAGAAAATAATTATGTGGCATTTTTAATCAAAGGATTAACCGGAAGAATACTTGGAGATGTAAGTACGATCAATGAAACTCTAACCTAGCATCACCACCAGAGCTCAGGAAAGAATATTGAATGCAACAAAATGTAGGACCTATGCTTGAGTCAAATGATTTGAATGTAGATGATTTTTTTTAAATCCCATATTTACCCAAAGAAAAAGAATTAGACCAGATAGTGTACTAGGACCTCGACCGAGCTAATACCTCGACTGAGGTCTTAACAGAACCTTGACCGAGGGTTTAACAAACCCTAATTCAAGGGATCTACAAACCCTCGGTCGAGGGTTTGTTAATACCTCGAACGAGGTATTTAAATACCTCGGTCGAGGGCTTAAGAAAACAGACTTAGCCCACATTCAAACACATGAAAAATTTCCTGCGCCTTACAGAGGTGTAAACCCTGCCATTCCTAGCACATAACTGAGCAGAGTTGATACCGATAAATTCACCAACAAATCTTCTATCCATTGAGGTATCATACACGCATTTTGGCATTCATATGAAATTTATTTTTTAATTACTTCTAAAACTTATACTTAGAAAACCACACTGCAACTTCGAAGCAGCTCAAAGAAAAATCCACAGAGTTAAAAATACATAGCCAAAAAATTCTTAAAAATGCACACATCACATATCGATGTGTCCTCTTCAAAAGGGTATCTTTGGTTTTTCAATTTTTGAAAAAATAGAAAAAAATTGCTTTACGTGGACAAATATGTGTTTAAAACGATGCTGAAATCGAATGTGGTCACTTTCGAAAAATAATAAATAATTGTATAATGTGAAAAAAATTAACAAAAAAATATGCACATCACACCACATTTTATGTAGATCATGCTCATATATTTATTTTTTTTAAATTATTAATACAAGATTGAATTACTCTATGTGGACACGAGCCACTTATTAGCTTCTTCAAATTTATAAAGGTCACACAGTTCGTTAAATGAAAAAATTCACACATTAAATGAAATGGAAATATTTTTAAAAAAATATCACTATGAAGCCAACATAATATTATACAATTTGTTTTTTTACTGCAATTCAAAATTCACATGGCATATATGCGTTTTGAGGGCTTCTATCTAGCACATGAGTAAAAAATCAGGTTTTCATCGCCAAATTTGGCCAAAAAGTGTTACCCATCTTCATGGAATCACCCCCATATTTTATGGGCTCAAGAGGGATGTATCTAAACAAATGGGACCTCTCCTTTGACCCTAAAAAAGATATCCCTAAGGAGGTGCCGGTATGGGTGAAGCTTCCCCATCTGCCACTACATTGCTGGAATGATGAAGACTTCTGCGTAGTAGGAAATACCCTAGGGAAATACATAGACAAATCAGAGCCAAAAGACCCCATGTTTTCATGCGCAAGGATCTGTGTTGAAGTAGATCTAGAGAAAGGGCTTCCGGAAGCCATCAACTTGACAATAGACGGTTGGAATCACATGCAGACCGTGGACTACGAACATATACCTTTCAAATGCAAGTATTTCCATGAATATGGGCATTTTCCCAAGTCTTTCCCAAAAAAGCCAGAAAAATATAACCCTGAGGAGAACCCCAAGGAAGGATGGAACGTAGCCAGTAAAAGAAAGGGAGCAAGAGAAGCCCCGACTCAATCTCAAAACACCGCGGAAAAGAATGCAGTCAGAAATAAGTTTCAAGTGCTAGCTGATGAGGAGAAAGAAGAAGGGGAATGCGTGGTGGGGGAAGAGACTAACACCTTGTAAGAGGTTGAATCCACAAATGTTTCACCTTCTCATGATATTGAAGAGTAGCTGGCTCAAAGCCCTTCGGTTCGAACTCATACAGAAGAAAGACCTGATTCCTCTGCTAACAATGGAGGCACATGCACCCGGTCTAAGACAAGGGCAACATCAGAAGAAGTCTCAGAAAACTCCAATGAAGAACCAAAACCTCTATCTAAAAAAGGAAGAAGATCCAATAAAACCCTAAAAGAACAGGAAGCAGCAGGAAAACACTCCAACCTAGATTTTTTGGTAAGAAACCCATAGGCGAACAAATACCTCCTTAACCCTGAAGAAGAAAAGAAGGAAAAGGAGAGGGCGCTCCATCAACACAGGAAATAATGAAGATGGTCTCTTGGAATTGTTAAGGAGTGGGAGGAAATCAGAAACTAGAAGTTGTTAAAAGAATCAAAGCAATGGGAATCGAAACAATGGAAGTCAACTCCATCCTCCTCATCCAAGAGACAAAAAAGACTGCATAAGACAACCTTTCATCAATAAAGAAAATATGACCTAAAGGTGAAGGAAAAGCATTCAGTGCGACAAGGGCATCCTCACATGGTGGGACAAGGGCAAATTCACAATGCGTTTAGCAATAGAAAATAAGAACTGGCTCTGTGTGGAACTCGAAGACAAGGAAAGTAATGAAACTATCTGGGTGGGGAACATTTATGGACCTACCATTCATGCACAAAAGAATCTTTCTGGAATTCCTTAGAAGACCAATGCACGGGGAAAAAGAAATGTCCCTGTATAATTGCGGGAGAGATCAATGTTACTATATTGACTGAAGAGCACAGGGGAGGCACCAAAGTCAGAGATCCATTTGGAGAGAGGTTAGAGGACCTGATTTCCTATTGGGGTCTAGCAGATATAAAGCCTAAAAATGGCAAGTTCACTTGGAATAATAAAAGGATGGGACTGGGACACATTGTAGCCAGGCTTGATAGGGTGCTGGTCAGTCCTCACCTTTTAAAGAATCTGGCCATCCCATAATCTAAGCTGCTTTGCTCAACTATTTCGGACCGTAAACCAATATGCTTCTCTCTATCTCCTGTGGGGAAGTTGGGACCTCTTCCTTTTTTATTTAATCACTTATGGATGGAATCAAAAGGTGTCTCCAACATCATCTATAACACCTGGTGCTGTTTTATACCAGGATCCCCGGCTTACATTTGGGAGCAAAAGTTAAAGCGTGTCAAATCTGCTCTCAAGTAATGGGCAAGGAAGCACTACCAGGAGCCCAAGATCAGAAAGCTAGAGCTAATCAAGCAGATGGAAACATTGCACCAACACATGGAGCAAATTTAAGTTACCCAGGAGTTAATTATTCAGGAAATAGAGATGGAAAAATCTTTGCAGACCACTCTCAAGCAGGAGGAGGAAATTTCAAGGTTGCAGTCTAGGAATCTATGGCTAATCAGCGAAGACCAGAATACATAATTCTTTCAAAATCAGTGCAAGGAAAGGCAACGTAGGAACACGGAACAAGGTAAGGGAGCTGAAAAAGGATGACGTAACTTCTACCACAGACGAGGCCGAGATCATCAATGAGGTAAGAGGTTTTTTTGAAAATTTCTATAATATTAAGAGGAAGCCCTTCACGAGGATATGGTCGAAATGGTCAAATAAATTCCCCATCTTTTCAAACCTGAAGACATCGAAGCCCTAGAAGCTCCCATTTTCAAAGAAGAGATCAAGAGGGCCATTTGGCCCCTCCATCCGGACAAATCCCCCGGGCCTACTCGCTTCCCAATTCATTTTTATAGAATGTGTTGGCACTTCATTAAAAAAGACCCAATTCATCTCATTTCTTGGATGTCCAAAGGAAGGATGGGAGGCACAACAAACTCTACCTTCTTGGCCTTAATCCCCAAGGAGCCTAATCCTACCTCTATTAAACGTTTCAGACCTATTTCTCTATGTAATGCCTCTTATAAAATTTTCTCCAAAGCCCTATCTCTCAGGATGAAAACTATTATCCCTTCCCTAATCTCTCCAAATCAGGGAGGTTTCATAGCCGGCCTCCACATAAGTGATAGCATTCTTCTAGTCCAAGAAGCAATACATTCTAGTCAAAAAAATAGGGAATCCGGAATGGCCATCAAACTAGATTTGGCCAACGCTTTTGATAGACTAAGACATGATTTTATTTTTCTAGTTTTGGAAAAGTTTGGGTTTCCTCCCATCTTTGTCAAACAAATTCAAGCTTGCATAATCTCACCTTGGATAGCACCTCTAGTTAACGGAATACCCTCTGATTTCTTCAAACCCAAAAGAGGGATAAGGCAGGGATGCCCTCTATCCCCATTTCTGTACATTTTAGTTGCAGATTGCATGAGTAGAAGACTAAACAAATAGCTAGAGGAAGGAATGATCCCCAGCCTCTCCTTCAAAATAGGGATTCATCCCATCACCCATGCGCTCTTCCCAGATGATTCCATCTTCCTGTGAAGGGCTTCCACTCAGATAGCTAGGAGTTTCCAGCAGTCTCTTGATCTTTTCCTTCTCTCCTTGGGCAGCAAATAGAACCTGGATAAATGCCAAATCTATGGGTGGCACAACAATGTCAACACCCTCAGAGATATCTCCCAAATCCTCAACATTAAATTCAATTATGACTGGATGCACTTCAATTACTTGGGAATACCAATCACTAAAATATCTTTCTCATCGGCCATGTGGAGACCTGTAATACAAAAAATAAAAAGCAAGGTTCTCTCTCTTGGTACGCGTTGGCTCAACATTGTAGGAAAAGTCACTCTCATACAGTCAATTTTATCCACCTACCCCATGTACATCACTAACAACATAAGTATGGAAATAAGAGAGTTCCTCTAGTAGGGAGGCAAAGTTCAATCTAAAAAATTCCCCCTTGTTAAATGGGATGTGGTTAAGACCCCAAAATTAAATGGGGGATTGGGCATTAGAGATCCAAAGCAGATAAATAAAGTGTTGGGAGATAAGATAATTTGGAGAATGGTTTCTGGAAGTAGGGATTGGTGGAAATAATTTATGAAGAAAAAGTATATAAGGAAGCCACATTCCACAATTCTCTGTCATCCTTGGGATGGGCAAGGCACATCAATATGGAAGCTATGAAAATCTTCTCTGACTTTAATTCAATCAGAATCCTATTGGGTCCCAGGTAATGGTAAGAAGATAAAGTTTTGGAGTGATAGAACCCTTGGAAACCACTCCATCTCTTCTCTATCTCATATGGAGGATCTCTCCAATTGGGCAATTGATAATGGTCTCGTTACTCTTTATGATCTATCTAGCTGGGATAGGAAAGGGAAATGGATTGGCTGGAAGTTGCTGCAACCTCCCAATCATCTGAAACAAGCTGTTGATCTCTTGCTTCCCCTCCTCCACGGTATCGCCCCTATTAGTAAAAGCTCTAAAGACTCCATTTGGTGGGGCAGAAATGGTACTTATACAGTTAAAGAGGGGTACAAACTGCTCCAAACAAATTTGGCAACCACCTCAGCAAATCTATGGAAGAAGGTTTGGAATTCAGACTATATTCCAAAAGTCAACTGTTTTATATGGCTTCTAATTGACAATAAACTCCTAACGACAGACAACCTCACTAAAAGAGGTATAGAAGGCCCCTCCAGATGCGCCTTGTGTAAAGCAGACTTGGAATCTGCCACACACCTCTTTCTTCAATGCAAAGTTGCTATACAAATTTGGAGGGCTATCTTGCATAACGTTTGTGCCTTTTTCAAACCCCCAGACTCCCTAGAGCAACTTTTAATAGTCTGGAACAGTCTATATCCAGGGAACCTCAAAAAAAAAACCCATCCTAAGGCAGCTGTGGAGTGTCATTCCTAAGAACATATGCTGGCAGATTTGGTTGGCAAGGAAGAAATCAATATTCAAGGGAGAGAAGGTTAATATCAATCGGATTGCAACAAAGATTATTGGGATGACTAATGAAAAATTAGCGACTAGAGGAATGGGATTTCCAGATGCAGAAGACATCCCAGCACAAATATCCAAGTGGTGCGGCGTTTTCTTGCAGAGGAGCTCCCCTTAGGCCAAAACCTACAACAGCAGGAAGTCATGGGAAGTAAGAAAAAACTATGAAGATCTCTCTCGATGGATTAAAGATCAGAATGCCTACTCCTTATTCTTTGATGGTGCCTCAAAAGGCAACCCAGGGAAGGCAGGTGTAGGGGGTCTTATTTTGAATCCAAGAGGACAAATAATAAATTATTTTTCTTGGGGACTGGGGAGTAAAACTAATAATGAGGCTGAGTGACTAGCTCTTCTACAGGGGTTGGAGATGATTGATGCAAAATCCATCCCTAGGCTAATAATCTTGGGGGATTCTTGCCAAGTGATCCACAAAATGAGAACAGTTTATCCTACGGGATCCATTAAATGCAAAAGGATACATAGCAGGATTCAAAATCTCCATCTTCCTAAAAGCATAGATTACTACCGTATTTTAAGAGAAAACAATGCTGAAGTAGATAAAATGGCAAACAAGGGGGCCTCTCTCTCACAAGGTTCACTAATATTAAATGGAGAAGAGACAAACTATAAATATATCCCCTAAGAATCAAAATTGTTTTCTTGTAGTAAGCCTGGATAGGGCACGGCTCACTACTCAATGTATAAACAGAATGCCTCATATCCTCAGCGTTTTCCTGGCAGGGCACGTACCCTCCTCTCGACACATAGTGGATGCAACAATTTGTATTTTTCATTGCATTTTATAAGCAGTCCCAACAGTTTAAAGTTGAGTGCGTGGGCTCTCTGTCTCATTCCACCGTTCTTTGTAATCTTTTCAAGCAATCAACACGTTTACAGGAATCAAGTTTCAGGTTCACTATCTACCTGCATGAGTACTCTGAATTGGGGAAAAAATTTGTGTTGTTTTATATCTTTGCATAAAAAGGAATGGAAGAATATATTCAGAGGGGAGAGGAACGTGCAGAATTTAATGTTGAGTGGTAAGCATGCTAGGGCGGAGTGGGAATGGGGCTATCATGAAAATGTAATGAAGTTAAATGAGCAGCGTGAAAGACAGAAGATGAGCAGTTACATTTTTTCAATGGGGATTGGTGATGAGCAAGGAAACCTGACATTGATTTGGTAGACTAGAAGAGGAGCTTGTGACCCTAGGCAACCAAAGGGAAAAAACTATTTACTCTTTGACTACCAGGCTCAAGATAATCAAGTGCAAGCAGTCCGGAGGATTAAGAAATACACTTTCATCTAGTTAATCAGATTGGAGACCAAATTAAATTGGTTAGATCATGTTTTTTTGCAAAATCTCGAATAAGCAGTTCATCAAAGTATACTCCACCAATGTAAATTTAAAGAACGGTAACAACTCTAGCTGCCCTAGATGGCCTCACTTCTGGCTCTGTTTTGTTTCAGTTCTTCTGACTGAAATTTTTCTCGAGCAATATATGTTCTGAATGACTGTGCACAGCCTTTTTAATACATTTTTTCTCAAGTTTCTATTAAAAAAAAACAAACTAATTCTAAACGTAGTCGTGTGTTATTTCATCAACTTGTGAAGAGCACATAACAACACTCTCAAAACGATGTGTCACTACATTTTCTTGCATTTGTCGCTCTCAAAGTGAGAAACAATTTTCTTAAACAAAATAAAAAAATATTACAACATCAATTTACAGATAAATGGGTACTTGGTCATTTGGGTACTGTGGTTTCTCCGATTACATCACCAATAACCTATCACCACAGAAATTTAGCAACAGAGATATAGAAATATTAATCCTAATCTTTGTATTGTCATTTATCATCATGGTTATCTATCCTCACTTATATATACACAAATTTCTAAATATGTCTTCAAAAATATTTCTATTTTAGAATAAATCTACCTTCCTNCTTGTAAATCAGGAGACTCATACCTCATCTCTCATGGTTGCATGAGGGTTTTAACCATAGTTAAAAGACAGGTTTAATGTGTAATCGTTATCTCATTCCAAGGATCATCTTGCGACAAATGTAACGGTTGTGTTATATTATAGTAATAACATTTGTGTGACGTTGATTAACATTTTTGTAGGTTTTTAAAAGAATGGTTATGGTTAATAAACAATGATTTTAAATTTCTTTGATGTGATTAAATATTTTTATTAGAAGAATAAATTTATACTTCGCACCTCAAAAATCTATCCAGGTATTTGGGGTATGTTACATGTGGTATCAGAGCTCAAGTTGCAACTCTTGGGCCTTTATGGGCGGAACGTAAATCAGAAGGTACAAGTTGGATAAAATAATGATTGGGTGGTTACAGACAACATAAAGCAACAAGGTAAATATCAGGGAAGACTTTCCGTCTCGTATGTTATAGACAAGCATTGAAAGCCAGGTCAATAGATGAGTGACTACTTAATATTTTAGTCAGAAGAAAATATTGACCCATTGTGGTGTATGTTAATGGTAACAAATTTATGGTGTTGTAAAAGTAGGTGACTAAATAAAACATATTGGGAGTTGAGTAATAGAGTTGAAAACCACTTATGGGTTAGTGGCGAGTAAATCAATTGCACATGTGCATACTTTTCAAATTAGTTTCTTTCATCATCTAAAGCATAACTAACCTTGTTATTTTCTCCACTCAGGAGACTCATACCTCATCTCCGATATTTGCGCCAAGGTGTTAATCATAATTAAAAGACAAGGTTAATGTATAATCATTATCTCATTCCAAGGATCGTCTTGTGACAAATGTAATGGTTGTGTTATATTATAGTAATAAGATTTGCCTTACGATGGTTAGCATATTTTTAGGTTTTTAAAAGAATGGTTATGGTTAAGTAAACAATGATTCCAAATTTCTTTGATGTGATTAAATGTTTTTATTATAAGGAAAAAATTTACACTTCCCACCTCAAGAATTTATCCAGGTATTTGGGGTATGTTACATGTGGTATCAGAGCTCAAGTTGCAACACTTGGGCGTTTATGGGCGGAACATAAATCATAAGGTACAAGATGGATACAATAAATATTGGGTGGTTACAGATA
Source organism: Pseudotsuga menziesii (assembly GCA_001517045.1). Classification (NCBI taxonomy): domain Eukaryota; kingdom Viridiplantae; phylum Streptophyta; class Pinopsida; order Pinales; family Pinaceae; genus Pseudotsuga; species Pseudotsuga menziesii. Next base: position 14,763 of record LPNX010133857.1, read on the forward strand.
ACATAAAGCAATAAGGTAAATATCGGGGAAGATGTTCCCTCTCATACTACGAGTCGTTTGTATTCTAATGGATGAACTGTAAGTATATAACTAATCCATGTTCAACTCACTAATGTGACAATTAGAATGTAGATTAAAGCAAGTAGAAAAGAAAAACATTATTTATTTTATATGTCTTTCTCCTTGTCATGATGAATGCAAGGAAAATTTTTAAATTCATATAGTGGCAAATGCAATGACGAAGGCAAACTAACCTTGCAGCTTTTGTGTTATAGGAAGTAAATGAGGGGTGCAAGGTCCTTCGAGAAACCTATCGATGGACGATGATTATGCTTGAACTAGAGTGACCAGTTGGTCATCTAAAACAAGATAAGTACCATTTTTAGGTTTTGAGTATAAACATGATTCCTATAAAGATAAATTTGGTTAGCATTATAAAAAAGGGCCTTATAATATTATTAGATGCATTACAATGTAGTGTTGTGGACTACTAAATCGTATGTTATCCTTTAGGAATTTTAAGGGAATATTTTAGATGCTAATCAAACTGATACAAGGCAAACCCTAAGAAAAAGGATCTAGACATCATACCCACAACAAACTTTGTAAAAAAATTAAAAAAGAGGGCAACCATTCTTCTTTGGTCATATGACCTATCCCTTGTATCCCAAGTATCCGCATGGGAACTCGTGACAATTTTGAGGTGTCATATTAAAGGGAAATTGTGTGTCAATAGAAAAAATGCATTTTGGTATAATACATGGTATACATTAGTAGGAAAAGCATGGTGTTACTAATGTAGTTTTACTAGAGACATTAAGCATTGATTAATAGGAATTATGGTTACAAATTCTAGTATCCTTAATGTTTATGAAGTGTCTCTTTAACTTCCAAATGCTAAGTGATAACACTTCCATTTTCACATGTGATTGTAGACAAAAGTATTAATTGAAAACATAGTAAATGATCTTGTTAGAAGCACTCAATGTATGTTATAGACAAGCATTGAAAGCCAGGTCAATAAATGGGTGACTACTTAATATTTTAGTTAGAATAAAATATTGACCCATTGTGGTGTATGTTATTGGTAACAGATTTATCATGTCGTAAAAGTAAGTGACTAAATAAAACATATTGGGAATTGAGTAATAGAGTTAAAAACCACTTATGGGTAAGTGGCAAGTTTAGTCTTATTGACTTGGTATGGATATATGATTATATACTAAGAGAAATTATTCTACGACTAAAATTCTCACCTTATGACTATGTTATGAAATGTTGCGCTAACAAATAGTTTTGGATTCTATGAGCATTTCTGTGACCTTATGAAAAATGAGATCATTGGAGTTCGTCATTGTTGTTAGTTGCATTTTAACCAAGGAAGCTCATATGGAAAGTTGGGTAACGATGATAGAGGTATGTACTTTTATGATTGTGCATATACAAATAAAAAAATGAGTATCAGTGATGTTAAAAGTGCACATGCATAAAAACTAATATCACATGTTATGCAAAGAATGGGGTGATTCAAATCAGTATATTGCACTTATGAATTATAATTAGGAAAGAAGTTGATTGCATATGCCTATTAAATAAAAGATAAAGAGTTGTTTGAACACATTCATCGGTGGGAATCGTTACATGAAATATAGATTGTCATACAATTTGATATTGTGACTAACTATTCATAGAGAAATGGAGGCATGAGGGACTTGGTTATGGCAATAATATAGAGATCCATGATGGGAACCAAAGTTCCATGACTGCAAGCAACCAAATAACATGAGAGACATTTGGCACATGTGAAGAAAAATTATATATATACATGGGGTACATGTTTACATATATGTACATGAGGTACATGTTTCCCCTCAGCCAGCTAAGCACCAGTATGCATCCTAGGGATGCCTAGGTGTAAGACATATGGTTAGACTTCTTTCTGCACGAATTTATGCTATAAGAGACTGTCATGAGAGTAGGGTCTCCGTGAAGGCCCTTCGGGTATCATGGTGTTCGTAAAGGAAGCGCTTGAGCTCGGTGAAGCACCCTGAATAGAACAGGTAGGAGATACGCTCGAGAAGGGGTATCATCCTCGTGTTAGGTAGCTAGGATTAGTACTCGGAGTATTGTTGGAACTGTGTTTATTTGGATGGAAGGCATCCAAGAAGAACTAGAATGCATTTAATGATACTTGTAAAAAGTATATGCGCTTTCGTTCCTATGAGGTAATGTGCTTATCTATCAAAAAATAGAGTAAATATGAATACTTGAACCATTGCAAATCCTAAAATTAAACAGTGTTGGATTATTGATTTATGCCTATACTGTTGATGTTGATCGTAGTAGACATACCGATGTATGTTTCATATATCGGGTTGGTGAGCTAAAAACACTTGATGTAATCCTGTTAATCTAAAGGATTAAAGTACATATGACAAGTCAAGCTAAGAAGATTGTCGCATGAAGAATTTCCATAAAAGCGACACTTTAAAAGAGGTAGAGTAAAACACGTTTTTACTTATGAAATATTATGTTGCATCAAAAGTATGTATGAATATGATGATATTCTAGATAGACGTTGTGATGCCTTACAGAGAACGGGTTAGAGGAAAACAAAGCTGAAAGACATCGCAAAGGAGGTGGAAGTAAGCAATGAGAACCTAAAGGGAAATGAACACAAAACTTTCACGAATATGTAACACCAAGGACGGTGTTAATTCTAAGGGGGAAATGATGTAACATCCCCTCATTACGTGACCGAGAAACACAAAGTGCAAGCACTATAAGTACTAATCCTAACTTCATCAAATTGAGGATGAAATTGATAATGCTAAGAGACTTAAAGCGTTGTGCGACTAAAACGATGTTTGGGAATGGGTCCACCACGGGGGAAGGTAGAATATGAGTGGAGCCTTGGGGACTAAAATAAATAGCAATTTCCTTGACGACCTAAGCTCTTGGGTGTCATCCTAAGTTTAAGTAACTCGCAAGTAGGTTAATTTACTCATATAACAAATGGTTGGTCTTTATGATCCTCTTTTGTTTAAATACAAAGATAATTCTTATCTGATCCTTAATTAGGGCATCAAGTGCCAAGGAGTCCTCCCTAGAACTTATAATAAGAAGCGTTATCTTGAAGAGATTTGATTATAGTCACCTTAATATAATCGCTTATCCACGGGAATTATTCTACCAGGGGTGCCAAGAAAGTATTGATAATATTTTAAGTGAAGTATAGATACAAAACTATAATAGTTGAATACATGTACAAATTATAAAGGAATTACCATATATAACATACAATAAGTGTATACATATATATAAATTAGTGAAGGAAAGATTCACCTTTGGATAAAAGGACAAAATGGAGGCCATATGACCTTTTGACTAATATAGAGTTACATGGCCAAGGAAAAATATTAACCTTATATAACAATGAACATGAGAAAGATATGCACAATTTTGGGTATTTCCCTTTATTAACAATTTTAACCAAGAAGGGAAACAACCTTGAAGGCCACGAAAAGAAAATGTGTCCTTCTTAAATTGTTTTCATTAGTACAATAAAGATCTTTTGTTGGTGGAAAAGTGGATGGGGAGAGAACTGGGGAAATTTGTCCCCTTGAAAAAGAAACATGTCAACCGACCACCGCCATTTGGCGTCCTTGGTAACCAGAGGTTTTTTCCTTGAAAAGAGCTTACATAATGATGTGGAGGGGAAGAAAAACGAGCAGACCCATTCCTGCGCAGGATCTTGCCTATGATTGAAGCAATGCATGGATCGTGGATAATGTGTGGTAAAGATCAGATTACATACCTACGTTCGGATATCTGCCTGCAATTAAAGAGCATTGTGAGGATCGTGAGTAATACATCTACATCCAGGAGAAATTGGTATGCGTTTTTCAGCAAATGACTAAGGTTTGACCTGTGAACCTGCATTGGATCTCCGCCTCCGAACAATCAAGTAATTTGTAAGTGAAAACGATATATGTATATATTTTACATATCTAAAAGTTAAAAATGTTGGTTATATTATTTACAAGTTATGGTTATTATATATAGCTCGGATATGAATATTTATAAAACTCAAATTTGGCTGCCTGTGATCTCTGAGATAAGTTTAATGTTGATAATATAAAACTTAAATCTGGATGCCTGCAATCTTTGAGATAAGTTTAATGTTGATAAAATCTCAAATTTGGCTACGTGTGATCTTTGAGATAATTTTAATGTTGATAATATAAAATTCAAATTCGGCTGCCTGCGATTTATGAGATAAGTTTAATGTTGATAATATAAAACTCAAATTTGGTTGCCTGCGATCTCTGAGATAAGTTTAATGTTGATAATATAAAACTCAAATTTGGGTGCCTGCGATCTCTGAGATAAGTTTAATGTTGATAATATAAAACTCAAATTTGGTTGCTTGCGATCTTTGAGATAAGTTTAATGTTGATAATATAGTTCTCAATTTGGCTGCATGCATTTTGATTGAGAAATCCAGATCTGAGGTTGAAATGAGATTCGGCATGGTTACGGTTGAACAGTGGATGCGATTACATTTACATTTAGGGATAATTAAATCTCTGATTGCTACTTGCATTTTGATTTAGAAACCTATATTTCAGTTTGAAATGTGATTTGGCATGGTTACAGTTGAACATTGGATGCGGTTGCATATTAGATTTAGGAATGATTTAATCTCTGATTGGTGCTAGCGTTTTGATAAGAAATTTTTTAGCATATATTACTGCATGCAATTTGATAACTCTGAGTATGTATTTGTTTTTTGAACGCTAAGTTTGATGCCTACGATTTATTGGAAATCTGAGCATGTATTAAAGATAAAAGCTCTAGTATATGTATTTGATCTGAATGTTGTGATTTTAACTAACCTGGACTATACTCCTTGTTTCCAATGTGGCGAGTTGGCACTGTGAGCCTTTGGATTAAGTATTATCTATTGTATTATAATGGTTAAAATGTATAGGCTGTCCTTTTGATGAGATAATATTCTTTTCATTCTTGGCTAGTATGGTTATACGATGAGAGTTAACTAATAAATATCTTTTAAAAAAAATGGACTCACTCCTTGGAAAATAACTTAGTAATGCACAATAGTCTATTAGAGTATGACTATGTGCAAGGACTTAGTATGGTTGGAGAATGTTATATTTGTTATAAGGTTTTTATTAATACGTATGTAGACATACTTCATTAAAGGAAAATATTGGCTAACTATAAGGAAGTCACCACCTATCTACACATTTACAAAAATGGATTGTTCTACTAAGTGTGTTGATTTCCTTGCTTTTACTTGCGCCTTTTGAAGGAGGTGCTTCCATATTTAAGGCAATTAATTTTTAATGATTTCCTATTAAAAGTTCTAGTTGAAGAGGAACTTATATTTTAGAAGATTAGTATGCTACAAGTGATAATAAAGGCTATGTCTGGTTACGAATCCCTTGCAAAAGATTCTACCGTGTCTCGAACCTAGTGAATTCGTCGCCCAGCTCGGGGGTGGCTTTAGACGGACAAACATACGTCAAATGAAGTCTACAGTTGGGAGGAAAGTCATATACACGCTTTCAATGGCCCAAGCTTATTTTAGATTAGGGAAGTATCTATAATGGTTAATTATTTTTATAGAATTATTTTTATCTTGTTTTGAAGCTTAGTATGTAGCTTACATGTTTGTATTTATAATTCTGATTTATAACTCTGATATGCATATTGAGTGGTGGGTGCAGAAGTTGTGTCCCGATGGTGGAAAGGTATTGGGATAACTCTCGAAAGACAGTGTAGAGTAAATCAATTGCACATGTGTATACTTTTTAAATTAGTCTCTTTCATCATCTAAAGCAATATAATTAGCATTGTTATTTGCTCTACTCAGAAGACTCATACCTCATCTTTGATGGTTGCACCGAGGTATTAACCATAATTAAAAGACAGGTTTAATGTGTAGTCGTTATCTCATTCCAAGGATCATCTTGCGACAAATGTAACGGTTGTGTTATATTATAGTAATAAGATTTGCGTTATGATGGTTAGCATTTTTGTAGGTTTTTAAAAGAATGGTTATGGTTAAGTAAACAATTATTTTAAATTTCTTTGATGTGATTAAATGTTTTTATTAGCAGAAGAAATTTTATACTTCCCACCTCAAGAATCTATCTAAGTATTTGGGGTATGTTACATGTGGTATCAGAGCTTAAGTTGCAACACTTGGGATTTTATGGGAGGAACGCAAATCAGAAGGTACAAGTTGGATAAAATAATGATTGGGTGGTTACAGATAACATAAAGAAATAAGGTAAATCTCGGGGAAGACGATCCCTCTTGTACTACGAGTTGTTTGTATTCTAATGGATGAACAATAAGTATATAACTAATTTGTGTTGAACTCACTAATGTGACAATTAGAATGTAGATTAAAGCAAGTAGAAAAGAAAAACATTATTTATTTTATATATGTCTTTCTCCTTGTCATGATGAATACACTGTAAATTTTGAAATTCATATAGTGGGAGATGGAATGACAAAGGCAAACTAACCTTGCAGCTTTTGTGTTATAGGATGTAAATGAGGGGTGCAAGGTTCCTTCGAGAAACCTATGGATGGACGAGGATTACGCTCGAACTAGAGTGACCAGTTGGTCATCTAAAACAAGATAAGTACCATTTTTGGGTTTTTAGTATAAACATGATTCCTATAAATATAAATTTGGTCAGCATTATCGAAAAGGGTCTTAGAATATTGTTAAATGCATAGTGCATAGATTCATTACAATCTAGTGTTGTGGAATACTAAATAGTATGTTATTGTTTTTGGAATTCCAAATGAATATTTTAGATGCCAATTAAACTAATACAAGGAAAACCCTAAGAAGAATGATCTAGACGTTATACCCACGACAAACTTTATAAAAATATTAAAAAAGAAGACAACCATTCTTCTTTAGTCATATGACCTATCTCTTGTATCCCAAGTACCCGCGTGGGAACTCGTGACAAATTTGAGGTGTCATATTAAAGGGAAACTGTGTGTCATTATAAAAAATGCATTTTGTCATAATACAAGTTTATACATTAGTTGGAAAAGCATGGTGTTAATGATGTATATTTACTAGAGACATTAAACATTGATTAATAGGAATTGTCACTTACAAATTCCAGTATCCTTAATGTTTATGAAGTGTCTCTTTAACTTTGAAATGCTAAGTGATAACGCTTCCATTTTCACATGTGATTGTAGATAAAAGTATTAACTGAAAACATAGTGAATGATCTTGTTAGAAGCACTCACTGTATGTTATAGACATGCATTGAAATCCAAGTCAATAGACAGGTGACTACTTATTATTTTAGTCAGAAGAAAATGTTGACCCATTGTGGTGTATGTTATTGGCAATGGATTTATGGTGTTGTAAAAGTAAGTGACTAAATAAAACATATTGGGAATTGAGTAATAGAGTTAAAAAACACTTATGGGTAAGTGGGGAGTTTAGTCTTATTGACTTGGTATGGATATATGATTATATACTAAGATAAATTCTTCTACGACTAAAATTCTCACCTTATAATTACATTATGAAATGTGGCGTTAACAAATAGTTTTGGATACTATTAACATTTCTCTGACCTTATGAAAAACAAGATCATTGAAACTGTTCATTGTTGTTAGTTGCATTTTAACCAAGCAAGATCATTTGGAAAGTTGGGTAATGATGATAGAGGTATGTACTTTTATGATTGTGCATATACAAATCAAAAAAAGAGTATCAGTCATGTTAAAAGTGCACATGCGTAAAAACTAATACCACATGTTATGCAAAGAATGGGGTGATTCAAATTAGTATATTGCACTTATGAATTGTAATTAGGCAAGAAGTTAAATGCATATACCTATTGAATAAAAGATAAAGAGTTGTTCAAAAGAATTCAACGGTGGGAATTGTTACATGAAATATAGATTGTTATACAATTTGATATTGTGACTAATTATTCATGGAGAAATGCAAACATCATGGACTTGGTTATGGCAGTAATATAGAGAGCCATGACTACAAGAAACCAAATAACATGAGATACATTTGGCAGATGTGAAACTAAAAAGAAGAATGTACAAGAGGTACATGTGTCCCCTTGGCCAGCTAAGCACCAGTATGCATCCTAGGGATGCCCAGGTGTAAGACATATGGTTAGATTTATTTCCACACAAATTTATGTTGTAAGAGATTGTCATGAGAGTAGGGGATTCATGAAGACCCTTCGTGTATCATGGTGTTGGGAAAGGAAGCGCTTGAGCTCGGTGAAGCACCTTGAATAGCACAAGTAGGAGATACACGTGAGAAGGGGTATTATTGATTTATTCCTATACTGTTGATGTTGGTCATAGTAGACAGACAGTTGTATGTTTCATATTTCGTGTTGCTGGGATAAAAACACTTGATGTAATCCTATTAATCTAAAGGATTAAATTACACATGGCAAGTCAAGCTAAGAAGATTGTCGCATGAAGAATTTCCATAAAAGCGACACTCTAAAAAAGGTCAAGTAAAACATGTTTTTACTTATGCAATATTCTATTGACATTAGAAGTATGTATGAATATGATGATATTCTGGATAGACATTGTGATGCCTTACAGAGAACAGGTTAGAGGAAAACAAAGCTGAAAGACATCGCAAAGGAGGTGGAAGCAAGTAATGAGAACCTAAAGGGAAATGAACATAAAGCTTTGATGAATATGTAACACCTAGGATAGTGTTAATTCTAAGGGGGAAATGATGTAACATCCCCTTAATACACGACCGGGAAATGCAAAGTGCAAGCACTGTAAGTACTAATCCTAACTTCATCAAATTGAGGATGAAATTGATAATGTTAGGAGACTTAAAGCGTTGCGCGACTAAAACGATGTTTGGAGATGAATCCACTAGGGGGAAGGTAGAAGATGAGTGGACACTTGGGGACTAAAATAAATAGCGGTTCCCTTGACATATCTAATTCCAAAAATTGGCCGATTACATAATTCCCTCTTTGCAGGGAATAAAAATTGATCGATTACATAATTCCTTGCTTGCAGGGAATAATAAGCTTATTTTGGATCTCTTAGAAGAAATTTTATTTTATGTTGAGATATGTGGCTTAAATATTTCTGTTGAAGGGTATGCTTCTATTTTGGGGGGTTTGATTTTGATGTGTTTTAGTAGTTGAAAACTATGAGATGGTTATGATCTTTGTCTTTGTTGATAAAAGGAGAGGCTATATTAAAACTATAAAAACAATTTAAACATATGACATGTGGGTTTTGGTAAGTGCCATGATTAGTCTTTTGGATATGCAAATAGGGTAAGACAATGATTAGTTGTTTCTACCATTGGTTGGTGTTTTCAAGGGGTTCAATCTTGATATAGTGATGGAGAGCTTTTGTCTAGTGAAGGATGTAATGGAGTGCCAATATTTATATACCTAATATAAAATTATAGTTTTTTTTTTCTGCTTTAAAAGTATAGTGATGGACAATTTCTCTTTTATGAAAAATGTATGAACTACCCATATTTATATATTTAATATAAAAGTGTAATTTGTTTATTTAAAAAAATACAAAACCACTTAAATACTTTTTTTATTTTATTATCCTTAAACAACATTATATAAAAAAATAAAAATAAAATATCACATGTAAATTTATATTTTTAAAAGCATTTTAGTTTTTAAATTCAATGTTTACAACTTCTTTTCTCCTTTGGGTTTTATGTTTATTCAATAAGTTTGTTCATACTAATATTATTTCTGGCTATAAACATTTTGAATTATATACTTGTGAAATATATTGAGTTATTTAAAGGTATAATCTTAGTTAAATAAAATATATTAAATTGTAAATGATTATTTCAAGTATTATATATATATATATAAGGTTTGTTTAATGATATAATTGTATTATAAAATAAAATTTAAAAATAATTTTAGATATTAATCATTAATATCATTATACTTTCAAATATAATTAAATAAATTTTATATTATATATTATCATTATTATTATTATTTAATTTAGAATATAATTAAATAAAATTTATTAAAAAAAAAACTCTTTCTATTATGTTATAAATTTTTTAAAAAAAAGTTTAACCAACATTATACATATAAAAAATAAAAATTCACTTAAATATCCTTATTCATATAATTGGTTATGCTTGTCTCTTTTAAATAAATATCTTAACAACATGGTTTAAGAACTTTAAAATTCTAAATGGTTTTCAAATATAATGTTTTTATTTTTTATTTTTTCTAATGATATATGTTATATGAGCTTTTAGTTGAGCTTAAATTAATGACACATTATTTATAGAATTGTATTTATTTTTAATAATAATTGAACAATTTAGTATTAAGATAACTAAAATACATTAGTATTAAGATTATTATATAGTATTATAGTGTAATTAATTTTTTTTTAGTTTTGTCTTTGTTTTATTTTTTCATAAAATATCATTTTATTTAATTACTTATTTATACAATATTCACTCATCTATGTGTCACTATATACACAATAATATGTTTTTTTAAATAAAATTTATTAATCACCATATAGTTCTTCATTCATATATATAATTTATGGAAAAAAACATAGTAAACATATATTTTATTAAATATAATTGAAACTACAATTATATCTAAAACTTATGCAAGCATATTGAAGTTAGGAGCCAACTGCAACTATCAACTATACAACATAAAAACATACAAAACTATTTCATCATGTATCATTTCCTCATATTTTGTGAAATTCATAAGTCCCCCAGAGAGCAGAAACCTCTCTAACCTCTCTGTACGGATCAATAAATAAGTAGCCAACCTCTAACAAAAGCTGAAGTGCAGCTTAGCAGCTGCCATAGTGAATTAATACAAAAGCAAATAATAAATGTTAATGACTTTTTGTTTATTTAAAAAAAATAATGGTTAATTAAAATATATCAATATTTATAAATAAGAGAATTGAGTTTGCACATCTCAACAAGAAAATGTAACAAGAGATTAAATCTAGGAAGAAAGTTACAACATCATACATCTTCGCTGTTAACTCTGGCACCAGCACATTGACAGTGGTAAAGTCTCATGAAATGTTACCCAAAAAAAGTCTAAACTATGTAAAATGGGCAAGCACTATTCGCTTAAACCAAAACTTAAAGGGCCAGTCTAAAAATGGCCACTTCATGCAGAACCTCAATCAATCTTCATTGATGTGTATATTGTCCACACAAACCAGAGGTAGGCATAGAAACCTATTGTACCAATCAAAACAAAAAATGAGTATGAAATGATGGCCGTGTAACCAAAATACAAAATTCCAAAAACGAGCTTTGCCATCTCCAACTTGGTGAAGAAATAGAATGTAGCATAGAGAAACAAGTAAAATGCTGAGGAGCCAAATGAGCTCTCCACCAACATTTATAATCTTCACTGTACAATTAAAAATAGCACTGAACAATAGTGATCTATGCACATGTAACAATGAGGATCACAAAGACAATCAACAGGAACCAAATGATATAGTAGAACTGATGCAACCCTCTGTACATGTTGATAGCCAAAACCGAGCCAACTAAACTTGGGTTTAGCGCTCAGTCAATATTTAAAAATAATTTCACTTTTCACTTTTCACTCTTTACTCCGACGGAGTTTTACTGCGACCACCTTTTTACTTCGACCAGAATTGTAAGCTTCAACCTTCGACCAAGTTTGTGAGGTTCGACACAAATCAATAGCTGTGACCAAGTTGGTAGCTTCGGCACAAATTTGGTAGCTTCGACCTTCGCCTAGGTTGGGAGCTTCGACCAAGTTTGTGCAG
>LPNX010133858.1:3015-29966 GCA_001517045.1 Pseudotsuga menziesii
CATCGCTTAAGCGACAGCTATGTCTGTCGTTTTTGCGACGCTTTCCCATGCTATCTGTCGTGGATGCGACGGTTTCCGGTGATACGTGGCACTCCAAAAATAGTCATAGGTGTCGCAAATGCGACGCCTCGTCTTCATCTCCGTTGCTTAAGCGACAGATATAGATGTCGTTTTTGCGACGGTCGGTGACACCCAGATGCTTAAAAATTAGATATATCTGTCGCAAATGCGACGACTCTTCTCCATTTTCGTCGCTTAAGCGACAGCTATAGCTGTCGTATTTGCGACGCTTACTGTCCAAAGCAATGGTTTAAGCGACGGTTATACCTGTCGCTTATCCGACGGTTGACATTTAACCGACGGTTAGTTAAGTGTCGCTTAACCGACGGTTAGTTAAGTGTCGGATAACCGACGCCACGTGTCCGACGCTTAAGAAAAAATCAAAGTGTCGTACATGCGACAGGAAAGTGTCGAAAATCCGACATGACGGCCGTCGGATTTTGGGTCGAAATGTAGTAGTGGAGGATGCCTCAACGTACGGGATGGGAGATGGTGTGGCTATGAAATGATGGCTATTTGGTGTGAGTATTTTGAGAATGATAGCTTCTCAACGTACTCACGTCAATAGAATATGAAAAATGGATATGAATCTTGTTGATGGAGACCTCCACACTATTTTTATAATGAGTTTTTAGTTTTTTAGTCGTTTCTCTCTTTTAGGGTTTTGGAACCCTATTTAGGGTTTTAAGCCCTATTTAGGGTTTTTAGCCCCTTTTTGGGTTTTTAGTTCTTTTTGGGGTTTTTAGGCCCTTTTTGGGGTTTTTAGGCCCTTTTTGGGGTTTTTAGGCCATTTTGTGGGTTTTTAGGCCCTTTTTGATGTTTTTTGAGCTTTTTGAGAGAGAATAAGGGTAAACCATAGTTATGCAGGTCAAAAATAAGGGGAAAATGATAGGAAAATGATGTCTGTCATGTGTTTTAGGCCATGTAGATCTAATTGAGCAATTTTTTGCGTTAACAACCATGATGGAGTCAAGCATGGTGAACTCACTTTCCAATATCCTTCATCAAGGTCCCTTTAGTGATTTTGAAAAGATTACTAGAGGCATTGATTCCAAGCTCATGAATAAAATATCATACAATGGCCAAGGGATAGGCAAGAGAATCTAATGGATTATACATCCCATTGTCATTGAATAGAGGCCCAAGCATGAAGGCCTAGATTTTGCTGGATAATAAGAAAGAACAAATTCATCTCAAACCACCTTTTCCAAGGTAAGAGGAACAACAAAAGAAGCCATCCCATGGAGAAAATGATAGTTGGAAAAGTAGTGGTAGTAGGCCACTCAAATATGCTTGTAAAGGCTTGGAAGAAGTCAACAAAGGGATGATTTCACCATTGAATTATACTCCAACGATTGGGAGAGGAAAAAACCATGATGGTAAGAATCAATTTTTTTTGAAAATGTATGGCATGGTATATTTGATTTGTTTATGTTGCAAGAAAATACCTAATAAGGCTATCCATTGTTGGCACACTAGAACTCAAAACAACCCATGCAAAAACCATTTCCAGTAATACATATTGATTAGACAATGGGAGGCCAAATGTTGGAGGCTTCTCTCGAAACTCCATCCCCATCGATGAACAATCAATAAGAAAGCTTGGAGAGTAAAGGCTGAGGGGAAAGAGGAGTTGCTTGCACTTGTAACCCAAGGAGTAGTGGTTTTCTAATCACCTATTGCAACAGAGAATATTATAGTATGTGTTATATAGAGAATGAAATGAAGGCATAAATATAAATGGGAGAACACATAGATATTGTAGAGAGCAAAGTAATGCACAAAACCTTCTATTAATGATTGAAGGTGGAAAAAGATTGTGAGATGTGAAGTAATACAACCTATCTTGAATGGCGGTAGATTTTCTATAAAGGTATATGTGTCAGCTATGTGCATTCACCATAAGATATTAAAAGAGGCCAAAAGTGCCTTTTAACATTAAGTATGATGGCATAGGATACTAAAACCCTAATCCTAGGAAATAATGTGGCAGAATGAATGTGAGCCCTGAGGAGGGTAGTTGATATCTCCACTTCCCAAAGGCACAAATTTGCTTACAAACTTTATTTAAGGTGTTTCTTGGACTATTGTAAATTTTAATACATCCATATAAAACTATGTGGCCTAAGTTAATTGTCAAAAACCAAAGGGAAATGCCCAAATATGCTTTGAAAGTTCGTGACTTGAAAAGATAAAGTAAAATTGCCAAGATGTGTAACCATTATGAATTAATCTAATAGTTGGGTGGCCGCTAGTATCCATCTGGATCAATGGTCACCACTTAGGAAGCAATGGTATCGATTGCATTAAATTCCTCCATTAATCGTGGAAAATTCTATTGGATCTAACTCCTAGTGAACCACTTCCCTAGAGAAGAAGTTTCCCTACTTTGACAACTTGATAGAGTTGGATGTTTTATTGGTGGTTGTCTTTTAGCTTGGTGTCCATGATCTGGTTGACTATTACCTATATGGTTTCCATTGTTCGGATACCTTTGAGGTGTCCATGAGAGGTGGAAATATGGTGAAAGCAACTCCACAATAAATACATGTTACAAGTCAAGGAAAAGGGGAATACTTAATTTAAAAGTATTATAACCCACAACCTTAGTGATGCTATAAGGCCCATATTAGAGTGGGTGGAGCTTCTTATGGCATCTTGTAAGACGCTTTAGTTTCTGCAAATGCAACCATACCTTATCTCCCACTTGAAACGTGTTTGGGTCCCAATGTTGATTATGGGATTGCTTGTACTTAGCGTTGGTTTTCTATAAAATATCATGAACTAGTGGTTGGATGTATTGATTATGTTCAACAAATTCAGTTGCTTGCTCAACCTTGGGTTGAGAAAGGGATGATTTTTCTTATGTAGTTGTGATGGGAGGATTCTTCTTATGTAGATGCAATGGGAGGAATCTTTGATCGAATCTAACTGATCTTGGTGAGCCACTTGCCTTGGTGAAGAAATTTCCCTACTTTGATGACCCAATATATTTGGATTTGCTATTGGTGGGTTCCCTTCATCTTGGTGTCCATAATATGGTAGAATATCACTTATTTAATGAAATCAATATTTAGTTTTGTACGGTCCAAGTGCTCGACCACATTTGAGGTGTCCAAGAGAGGTGGAAAATATGGTCAAAGCAACCCCACATTAAATACATGGTGCAAGCCCGAGAAAGGAGGAATGCTTAATTTAAAATGTTCTCACCTACAACCTGAATAATGGTGTAAGGCTCATATTAGAGTGGGTGGAGCTTCCGATAGGGTCCTAGAAGGCATTCTTCCTACAAGGAAGGAACACCCATCATTTTGAGGGATATATGGGGTTTCATGGCATAATCAAGGGTCTCATGTACAAAAAAAAGAGGAATGCCCTAGTTGAGATGATGACATTTAGAATTCATATATATTTCACATGGCATAAAGAAGGTTGATATTTGCAAGGAGCACTCCATTTAGAAACATCTACATCAACTCCTC
Organism: Pseudotsuga menziesii; assembly: GCA_001517045.1. Classification (NCBI taxonomy): domain Eukaryota; kingdom Viridiplantae; phylum Streptophyta; class Pinopsida; order Pinales; family Pinaceae; genus Pseudotsuga; species Pseudotsuga menziesii. The sequence continues at coordinate 6,558 of LPNX010133858.1, forward strand.
CATGTCCTCTTTCTTAAAAATAGAACATATCTTTCAACAAAGAACCTAGATTGTCGTCAAATCAATGACAATAGATGCATACAAGATACGAAAGTTTTGAACTATGGTCATAATAGAGATTCTGATAAATATTGAGGGAGTTATGGTGATTTCAAAATTCACACCTCAAAACCCTAGCCACATTTGAACATTTATAATGGAGCACTCCACCTTTTCTTAAGTGTTAGCGTTATTTTTGGAAGAGAAGCAACTAGATTGTCATTCTATGAGAACGCCCAAGCTAAGAGGGAGACATGTGGTAGCAAGGAACTATTCAAGCCCTATTTTGTGCATATTTTCACTGTTAGTAAGGAACGACTAGCTAGAAGGAAACTTCTAAACTCCTTTCATACACCTGGAATTGTATCCATGTTTTTTAGCACTTAATACCTTTGGAAATGTATTTAGCAATATCTCTCTTTGTCCTTGTCCAAAAATATTGCTTCCTTTTTGTATCAATCATTTTTATGATAGCATGGATGTCTAGAATATGGACTTTAATGGATTTCATCCATGGTGATCCTTCTCAAATCTAAAGAATTAGCAATATACATTTTGTTTTTATAAGTAATAAGTCCATCATCCTAGCTTGACCTGAAATGACCTTACCATAATTTTATTTACAGTTCGAAACATGACCTACCTAAGCATACCTTGCCTTTTATTTTTTAAGATAGAACATCGCTTGGGAAACCCTCAGGTACTTCCCCATTTTTTTAGGATGGTACCTGAGGTAAACCGTCGGCCCTGATTATGGGGCCTAACCCGGTGGGGACATCGACTGCCCCTGCATAGCCGCCCGAGGATTTGACCCTGAGACATTCTGCTAGCGTAAACAACTCTCAACCACTTGAGCTAAACCACCAAGATTAAGCATACCTTACCTACCTTCTTCGAGGTTGATTTACCTTGAAGTGAACTTGGAAGCATTACTAAGAATATTTGGTGTGGTTTTTAGGGTTCAAAATTGTTGTCGATGCCTTATCTTTCTTTGTCAACCAGTTTAAATGATGTTGGTTCCTCGGTTTTCTTTGCATGGGAATATAGATCCTCTTTTGTGTTAATGAGATAGGCAAACCATTTTAGTTTTGAAATTAACTCTTTAATATATTTCATATTTATTTTTGTTTGTGAATTGTTCATTTTAAAAGACGTTCAATAAATAAACCAATGAAAGCATTGGTTTCTTCTGTTTGTTTGCAATCTGTTCATTTTAAAAGACTTTTAATAAATAAACCAATGAAATCATTGGTTTCTTCTACACTTGATGACCAAGGTGATATGCAAGTGTAATAGTCAAATACAACTCAGGCATGGATACTTCTTACAATACATATATCATTGCAAATTGGAAAGATCAAACCCTTTGTATTTAATGTTGCACTTTATTTTTATAAGGAAAAAATGAAATCTTTAATATGCATTTTTCTAATTTAGAACCCATTTATGTGTAAGTTACTTTGTGAATAAGGAGCATGTAATTAGTATAACCATGGATAAGAAGTGTTTAATTCTTGTATCTTTTTTAATGAAAAATTATCTAACAATAAGCTTTTCAAAAGAAAAATATTATATTAGACGTCCTCGAAGACCTCCTTATTCCAGATTTTATGTTTATCTTTTATATATTTGTATGTATTGGAGTTGGTACATCTTGGATCCTTTGGTCGCTGAGGTCTCCTTCTGCCATTGTGAACGTTGATCTATGATACGAGGGTGATCTCTCCAAACTTTTCAAATTGGAAGGGTTTACTCTTAATCCTTTCTGTGATATCAACTTCCAAATTAATTGGCCATTTACCCAATCCCGCTCCTGGGAGGATGAGGGATTCAAAGGGAATTCCCCATCTGATTGTATTTCCTGACATTAGGAATCTGTCCAGATGAAAAGCCACTTGGTGAGTGCCTCCTCTTTTGTTATTCCATGTGTGTTTTCTATTATTGGGTTCAATTCCCACCAAATTTAGATCATCAATGAGGGTTTCAAAGGCCTTACTAGCTTGATCCAATTTGCGAATTCCCCCTATTTTCTCTAGAATGGATGTAATCAAATTCAAGTCACCTCCTAGAATCCATTGATCTTCTTGAACTAGGATTTTAAGAGCTCAAAGAGAGTTTAGAAAATGTATCTTTCCATCATGGGTGGAAGGGTTGTAGATGTTGGTTAGAAAGTCATGGTAGTTAGCGAAGATAATACAAAAGCAAGTGATAAGAGATATCGAAGAGGAGATGAATTCAAACAAGTCTATGAGGTTCACATTCTATAGGATCACCATTCTTCCCGTTGATCTTCAAGCATCTAGAGCTATATATTTCCATCCTTTCCAACAAAGATGGGTTATAGAATTCAAAGAGGACTATAGACATTTTGTCTCCTATAACATGACAATAGAATGGGTTTCATAGCGGAACTTGGATTGAAGAGTGCACTGCTTACTCTTCCAATTTAGACCTATAAAATTCCAGGAGATTATTTCCAATGGTAACTTTATATAGATGGGGTCCTAGACATGAGAGTTTCCAGGATTGAACTGTGCATCCTAGAGGATCTGAGCCTAGCTCCCAAATCCTTAAATTTTTGTTGGTTAGTTTTGCTTCCTCTCTTAGAGTCTTTTTTGGATCTATAACCTTTTTGTGGTAGATAATCTTAATAAATACCCATAGATCCTTATTGAATCTCGTATAATTATTTAGTATGATCTAGGTGTATCTTCAGTTCTTGTAGGGATTGGTGAATTATATACATTTGAGAGGATAATATTGCTTGATAGTCTTTCTGATTATAGGCTTCCATAATTGCTTGGATGTCAAATTTGTTTATATTCATGTGTGCTTCTCCATATGTAGTTGAGTCATGGTATTCCTCCGTTGGAGTGCCTTCCTTTATCTCTATCTTGCGACATTTAATTAGAGCGGGCAAAGTTTCTTAAGGGACATAGGATTCTTTTGCTTGAGAGGGATGAAGGTCTAAGTCAAAATTGATTGAAGGGCCACTGAGAGGTCCAAAGGGATTGGAGCTAATTTTTTATTTGCTTTCTTTTTCCCCTAGACTATTCGAAAGCCATAGGATTCATAGTGGTTCATAGGTGGACACTGATGGGGAGGTTTGTTCCACAAATGATCTATGAAGAGATGGTCGTGCTCATGGTAATTCATACAATGAAAAGGAATGTGTTCATAACCAAGGATCTAAAGCTATTTTGTATCTTGGAAGAAAAGGGTGATTTAATCTGGGATAGGTTTGAATACATCCATGTGCACACATATCCTCGTGAATGAAGTGTATATGCCCCTTTTAGTTGGATCTGATATCTTGATGAATTTTCTGAGAGTATTACCAATACCCATCAGAGTTTCTTCCTCTCAATACTCCTAGGGAATAGAGTGTAGCTAAATCCATACTAGAACTTCCGAAGTCCTCCTTTTGTGGGTTCAAAATTTTGATCCAAAAGTGCATGAAGAGGGATAATTTATTGAAGATGTGGGGCCCTTGTTCTACCACCATATTTCAATCTTCCAAATTAGAGAAGATTGTAGTAAAGAATCCTTTTGATCCAAGATTTAGGTCTATTTTACCCTTTGATTTCTATTTACTGTTAGTCCATCTTATTAATACTTTTTCACTTGCCTAGAATCACATAAATTTGGAAATCAAAGTGTGGTCCAACATGTATTATCGATAGATCCCCAATATTTATGAGGTAACTTTGTACTGTGGGTTGGTCAAAGCTTTAGGAATGCATCCCTTGGAGGATATCGACGATTGCTTTGAATTTGAAGTCACAATGTTAGTTAAGATGGATAGTGGTGGGTCAAATATTGGGACATTGGAAGCCGAGGGCAGATCGGGGAGCGCCAAGAAATTTTTCCTACTTGATGACGAAGGTGGGAGGTTAGCGTACAGGTTGGAGTGAGATGTCTTCTCCCGGTAGGAGGGATCCCTGATCCCCCCTTGAATTGAGGCCATATGTAATGTCTTGTATGTCAAGCCCCCAGACATATGTAAACTATTATGATTGTTTATTATTGTAGAACTAGGTTCCAAGACAAGGGTCTTTAAGGTCCGAGAGATATTATTATTTTGTAAATAATTAATTAATAAAAACAATTGGGACACTGGGAACCACAAAAGAGTATGGGAGGCCTTGATCCACAATGTGAGGGGGGATGGCAATATTCCTAGTACTTTAGGACTTGTTGGACTAAGTTTTTTTATCCTAGTCCGTAATTATGCTTTGGTGACTTTATTAGTTGAATGTCACCCAAACATTGTACAACGGGCCCACTTTTTTTTATTCTAGCCTTTGTTGGTAATATTTGAACCCAATTCATGACTAGTGGGCTTTCTTTACTGGTTATTTTTAGCCTCACCTCAAAAGTTGTGTAACTCCTCTTTTGCTATCATGGGAATGTATCTTGGCTTGTGTAACTCCTACTCTCACTAATTAGAGTTCATCTTTGTGAATATAGTGTCCTCTCATGAATTGGAGTTGGGTGGGTGGAGTGGCTTGGAGTCACTCTCCTTAAAATTTGAGTCACTTGGGTAGAACTGGAGTTAGCATCTTGTGGTTGAGTTAATCCCCTTCGGTTGACTCAAGTTGGATTACCTTGGTTTTATTTTACCTCCTTAGGTTCAAATTTCCTTATTTGATCTATAAATCCTTGGTTGATCTCCTTGGGAATGGGTTGGTTGGTTGGTTGTTGTTCATGTCATTCTTGCTGAGAGCTTGGTAAGCTTGTGAGTTTGGAAAGCCATGCATGCTTTGATATGTGTGTGAATTGTTTGCTTGAAGGAATTGTGATATTGTATTGCATTTGAAGTAATCCTGAGCAACTTTGGTGTAGTTACTCCATGTCAATTGCTTGTTTCCATCCTGAACTTGCACATAAATCTTGATGGTGAATGGCGATATCCTAAGGGACCTGGATGGTGAAGGTATTGCCATTGTACCTGGTAGTGGGGTAGAGCATAAAGTAGGTGGTGAGAAATAGAGTTGTGGCTTCTCAAACTGATATTTGGAGCTATTATTGAGTGCACCTTTGCTTCAAGATCTGTGGCCTCGGCTCGGGGGTGGCCTGTTAAAGTGAGATATGTCTCGCTAGTGCCTAAGGCTGGGTGGAACGTTGACCAGTTGATGCTAGTTGTGCATTAATAATATAAGTGACTTATTTTATGTAAATGCATATGTTTATATGATGTTTCCATTATTCCTATTGTTGAATTGTTTATTGTTGATGTGCATGGTAGATGTATCAATGGTTGGATGCAAATTTGATGGTTTAACAGCTTGGAAACTAGTGTATCTCTTTGATTTTGAGATCCAATCTTGATGGTAGCTTGAAATATGTTTATTCATGTGTTATTTGTTGTAGATTACTCTGCAAATTCACCCTCTATGGCTAATCAGATATGCAAATGAATTTACAAATGAAAATGCTTGGTTTTCATAACATTGGTTGAAGAGTTATACTTGAAAACTTGATCTTATTGACTGATATGAGTGATTTGTGGGTTATGTATGATGCATGGTTGTAGCTTAACTTACAAGTGCACCCTCCATGTTTGAACAGATTCGATATATAATTCTACATATGAAATTATTGAGTTTTGACCTCTAGAAAATGGGTTTTATTTGGCATCTTGTGGAGAGTCTGCGGTAGGTAATGGTTTAGTGTCTACATTTCGAGCCATCCTTGGCTCATCTTCCAGACATTATCGATGCCTGAGATGATCTTCAAATATCCACTTCATATAAATATAGAACAGTCATAAGTACCTGACACTTAGGGTTTTTAGGTTTTCATTTTTTTATAAAAGTTTATAAATTTATTTATTAAATTCTTAATTGTAAAAGATATATTTTTTACAATTAAGAACTTAATAAATAAATTTATAAACTTTTATAAAAAATGAAAACCGAAAAATCCTAAGTGTCGGGTACTTATGACTGTTCTATATTTATATGAAGTGGATATTTGAAGATCATCTCAGGCATCGATAATGTCCTGAAGATGAGCCAAGGATGGCTCGAAACGTAGACACTGAACCATTACCTACCAGAGACTCTCCACAATATGCCATTAACAATTACTGCGGATTCTCAACCAAAAGTATGGGTTTAATTTGCTAAGAAATTAGATTGAATTTATAGTTTTTTGCATATCTAATTGTCTAATGTTGCATGGTTGTACATGAACATGATAGTGCACCATTTGTGGTTGTAGAGTGCCCCGTATGGCTTTAATTCTTTTTATTTTGGACTCACAGTGGGTTTTGCAGGGAATCAAATGCTTACGAGATGATCTAGTTGTGAAATTGATAACAATTTGTAGATATGATGACTTTGTATATGTTATTTTTCATTGTTGAATGGGTGAAGTTGTTAGATTCAGATATGTTCTGATGAGCAATGCAAAACTATTAAATGCAGTGTCGTAGTTTAAATTTACAAAAGTGTCATAGTTAGCATAGTTTAACTGTTGAAATTTATGGTTGTTGGTTCTTTGCAAAGGAGTCCGTAAATTTGATTTATAAATGTTATCGTGTTGATTATGGCCACCCATGAATGTTTAAATAATGATTATTTCCAAGTTTAATAGGCATACAAATCTAGTTTAATTTCATGCTTGCATGGTCTTGCATTTACATGAGATTTTGAGAAGGTCTTATTTGTATTTTAAAGTGTCCCAATTTATTTTATTAATGGATGAATGCTTGTTTTATTTGGCTTGATGACTTCATGGCCTAGCCTTAGAAACCTTATTGTGTTATGCTTTGACTTTATTCAACCTTGCCCTAGATTATTTGTTGTCCTTGACCTTGGTTTCGGGGTTGGGTACACTACAGAGTGGTATCAGAGCTTAGGTTCCAACATTGCAGTTATTGGGCCTTATACAGAGTTATAAACCATATGTTTATGTGCTTTTTTAGATTATAAATGTGCTTTGTGAAATAAATTTAACCCCCCCTTTTGTTAATGGAAGGCTTAGAAGCCTCACTTTAGAGATCAATTTAGTTGTATCCTGCTTTTAAATTTCAGAAGTTAAGATATTAAATATGAGTTTATTGTATGCTTTAAAATTAATTAATATTGCATATTTAGTGCTCAATATATTGATTGCATTGCATATCTAATGTTCAATAGATTGATTGGTCAACGTATGTTCACATTGCATTGTCGCTTTTACTATCCAATAATCTGATTAGTCAATGCTTGTTAATGTGCATTACCTCTTTTACTATTCAATGATTTGATTGATCAATGCTTGTGCATTACCTCTTTTACTATTCAGTGACTTGATTGGTCAATGCTTGTTATTGTGCATTGCCTCTTTTACTGATCAGTGACTTGATTGGTCAATGCTTGTCCATTGTGCATTGCCTCTCTTGTTGGACAATTAATTAATTGGTAAATGTTTAAGTATTGTGCATGGCATAATTGTTGATTGGTAATTACAGGGATTATGCCTACATATTGTGTGTTGGTTTTGCATATGGATTATGTATGAATGTGCATGCTTAGTGTATTAAGTAATTCGGGAAATGAGGGGCAGATCCCTAATCCCTATACATAGATTGCATTCATATGTTTAAGATGATCTTGGAAGGCTTGCTTGAGTATGCATTGAATTAATTAATGTTGAAATGCGTATTATTGTTGGATTGATTTACATGTACTTAGATAATTATTATGCACTATTATGACTGGAAAATTGTAAAATGACTTAATACTATATTCATTGTAAGGGCATGCGTCAGAATGAACTGTCAAATGCATTATCAGTAGGCATTAATTATTGCATGATAAATAATAAGGTGCATTGGTAATTGCATATTTGAATTGATATTGCATTTCTAATTTTGGACTGTTGCTTATAAATTTGCTTGCCTGTTGCTTTAAAGTGCCTGAACTTTTTCTTGTGATCTTTATGATCTTTGTTAGAAAAGTATCATGATGATATTGTTAGAGAAGTTATCTTTGTTAGAGAAGTATCTTTGTGATCTTTGTTGAAATGCAGCCATGTAGAGTATCATAGTAATATTTCATGCATCTTGTTGCAAAAGTATCTTGATAGTATTCCATGTAATTGTTGGTAAAGTATAAGCATATGATTGATTGACTATAATGCATTTCATGAAGAAATGATACTTGATGCACTTCATGACCCTGGTTGAGATACTCGATGGACTTCATATTGGTTGATATGCTTAATGCACTTCATATTGGTTGATATACTTTATGCACTTCATATTGGTTGAGATACTTGGTGCACTTCATGAACTTGGTCGAGATACTTGATGCACTTCATATTGGTTGATATACTTTATGCACTTCATATTGGTTGAGATACTTGATGCACTTCGTGAATTTGGTTGAGATACTTGATGCACTTCATATTGGTTGGTATACTTGATGCACTTCATGAACTTGGGTGAGATACCTGATGCACCTCATATTGGTTGATATACTTTATGCACTTCACGTTGGTTGAGATACTTGATGCACTTCATATTGGTTGGGATATTTGATGCACTTCATATTGGTTGAGATACTTGATGCACTTCATATTGGTTGGTATACTTGATGCACTTCACGAACATGGTTGAGATACTTGATACACTTCATATTAGTTGGTATACTTGATGCACTTCATGAAATTGGTTGGTATACTTGATGCACTTCATGAGATTGGTTGAAGTACTTGGTGCGTGACTGATTGGAAAACATGTTTAATGCATATCAGGTATCTTGGTACAATATGTTCATAATGCAATTCATGATTATTTCATGCATTTCAAGTAACTTAGAGTATGTGCATAATGCCTTATTCAATTTGAATTTGAATTGACTAGAATGTGTTTAGGGTAGATGCAAGTGTTTGATTTCATGTACCTTTGATGTACTTCATGTATCATAGGTGAAATAGAGTGAAATGGATCAAGAAGGAATTTATTTCGTGTACCTTGGAAGTATTTCGTGTGATTATATATGTATATACACGTATATGTATATACATATGTATATATGTATATACATATATGTATATACATATGTATATATGTATATATACGCGTATGTATACACACAAACATATATATATGATGCTAACCATGTGGATGTTGCGATGTGAAGAAAGCATCTTTGTGGAATAATATCTTTGTATTTGTTATGCAACCAAGTCCCATAAATAGCATAAAAATAGCAGAATTAGACAAGAAGAGAGTAATCCACACCTTAATAATGAATAACAGAGATAAATAGAAATCCTCTTTGAGGGAGCCACCTTCTTACACAATGTACTGAGTACACAAGACAAGACACGATACATTGATGACTAATATGAGAATATACCCTTCCTATATATAGGAGACCAAGGTGTACAATAACAACTATTAGATCCACCAATAAACCCTAGTGGACATGAATAATGTGTAATACACCATAACATAGGGGGTAATGCACCACCCTATCGGGAGAAATTTTCCCAACATTTAGGTCTTAACATGCTCTTCCCCTTCAGACAAGCATTGTCCTCAATGCTTGGATGCATATGTATGAAGGAATCATCTTCCCATGTTGAATCCATAGTTGGTAAGCTCTTCCACATGATGAGGTACTCAATAATAGCATGATTTTGTAGTTGTTTGGTCCTTGTTTATATGATTTGTTTAGGTTCCCATATGATTTGTGCTTCTTCAAAACTCATTTGACGGTGATGATGATCTGCCTATAGTTTCATCTTTTTTTTGACATCGTTGGTATTTGGAGAACTGCTTGTTGGTGCTCTATGTGTTTTGCCACTGCTTCAACTGTAGATTTTCCTATCACTGCTTCAACCATGTGCTCCATTTCATTCTTCTAGCCATGGGGGTATTTTCAAGGTCTGATGCTAGAAGCGATGCTTCCTAGATTTAAGTTAATAGAATTGTCCAAATCTCGAATAGGTGGATGACTTACTGGAATGTCTTCAAATACCTTGGAAGGATGTTTAAGGACCCTTTGGATATTTGGAGAAATAGGATCCTTACATGTTTGAACATCTAGTGAGTATAACTATGTAATCACACCTTGTTTTCCTTTTTTTAATGATGTTGTCATATCATTAGAGCTGATCACCTTGATCAGTTTCCCTGTGATACCATTTAGCACAAATTCTTTTCCTTCCAAGGAAAATTTCATGAAAAGCTTATGAAAATTAAAATCCATTATTCCCAACGGTTGTAACCATTGAATTCCTCATATAACATCACCACCCCACATTGGGATATCAATCATGGGACTATTCAACACACATTCCCCCATAGTAAGATTGATATTATGGAATTTCCCTGAACAATTGATGGTTCCTCCATCTGTAATCATTACTTGAAATTATGGTTCTGGATATACAAAGAAATTGAGATCTTTGCCTCCTTTACGGTGAATGAAATTACGAGTACTACCAGAATCAATCAACATTGGTACCTTTTTATTTTTTATATGTCCTTCGATTTTGAGAGTTTGAGGAGTGTTAACTCCAGCCAAAGTATGATAAGATATGATGGGAGTAATCACTTCTAGTTCATCCCCTTGCGGTGGTGCCTATTCGTTTTGTTCTTCCTCTTCACATTCTATGTAGAATAAAATTTTTCTCCACACTTATGTCCCTTATTGTACTTGTTGTCACAATTAAAGCATAGACCTTTAGCTCTTCTTTCTTGTAGTTGTTGAGGTGTCAACCTATGAGGTTGGTTAGAAGGAACACCATTCTCTCTATATGCGTTGGAAGTGGTATTTCTAGTAGTCATCGCCATATTAAATGTTGGTGGAAGAAATTGGGTTGCAGCTCTTTATTCTTTGATGGCGCCTCAAAAGGAAATTCAGGGCTGGCAGGAGCAGGGGGGGTCTATTTCAATTCAGAAGGCATCAAGTTGAAAGAGTATGCATGGGGAACCGACAAAAAGACTAATAATGGGGTTGCATGGATAGATTTAATAAAAGGACTAGAGTTGGCAAGGGAAGATGGTATTGAGGAATTGGAGGTCTTTGGAGATTCGTGCATGGTTATTGGAGAGGCAAGGAATCTAGTAAGGAATAGAAAGAGCCCAATAACCAAAACTCATCAGCTTTTAAAATGCATGGAAAATGAATATAAAGCCATCAACTTCCTTCACATTTTGAGAGAAAATAACACACATGTTGTCAGGATGGCCAACCAGGGAGTGGATTTAGAGTGCGGAATCCTGTTATGTGATCAGCAAGTCCTGGAGAGGAACTGGATTCCTTTATAGCGAACCATATCTTCACTTTCTTTGAATGCTCTGTTTTTATATTCTTCTACTTGGGAAGTTTATAAGGAGTTTCAACACTCACTGAATAGGATTTGGGGATGATAAAAATAGATTGGAAAATGAAGCACAAGGTGGATTGGACCTGATCTTCCTTTGGGAGAAGTCGGTGTCCAGGCTGTTGTAATTCTTGGTTATCCATTTTTTTATATAAAAAGATCCTGAATCGTTATTGTTAAAAAAAAAAGTAGTCATCACCATATTTTTTCTTTCAAGCTTCCTTCCCATCATGAAAGCCTTCTCTAGGGGTGATGGTTCAAAGAGACACACCTCATGTTAAATGCTATCCTTCAAGGTTCCAATAAAGAGATCTAACAAAATATCTTCTGAAATATTCTTCAATCCGAGACTTAGCTACTGAAATTGCTTGTTGTGCTCTGTAACTAGACCTTTTTGCTTGAGATTTACCAACTGGCTAAAGAAAGTGTTGCTATTTATATCTCCATAATGCGCAATCAATTCTTCTGTGAATATAGACCAATAGATAATAGAGTCATTTTTGCGGTCACAAATCCATTGCTACCATACAAATTGATCAGGTTCTAAATATAAGGGTGCAATAGTTATCTTTTGCAAAGTTGGCACCTTGTGTAGATCAAATATTTGTTCCATCTGAAAAATCCATGTGATTGGATCGTTGCCATCAAAATTTCTCATGTTAATCTTGGGGATAAAGTAGTTCCTTGGACCTGAGTTGAACCCATGATGTTGTAGTGAATCATCAAATTTTGAGGACTCAAACTTCTTACTCTCCAATTGTTTTTCAATTTTCTCAAGACGTGACCGGAATAAGTCCACCGTTTCCTCCTTGTCCTCTTTTTGAGTAGATACATGAGGAATAAAGCTATGTTTTATATCCTTCATCAATTCCTTCAATTTTAGAAGAAATTCTTTTCTAGCCATCCCTTTGATATCATGTTTACTATCCATCCCTTTGAGATCTTCTTTACTAGCCATCTTATTTTCCCATTTAACAAAGTCATCCATTTTCACATTTCCTTTAATCATATCTTCCAACTTAAACACTCTAAAAGATATGTCTTCCATTTCATTGTATGTCGGGGATGAATCCTCTGGGGGATTGAGTAGAGTGTGATATTTTCCATTTCCTTTTGGTGGCATTTTGAACAATAAATATATATCTCACCCTAGTGTTTACCATAAATAGATCCTTCTACTCAAAGCCATTCAAATTCAAAATGACGTACCTTTTTCAAACCCTGATTAGAATATTGTTTTATGGATGACTTGATTGAGGTAAAATTTGAATTTTGACTACTCTGGATCTAAAACTTTGGCCTATGGTACCCTAATGTGTCATCTTTCTAATGCAATAGGTCTAACCTAATCTAGATGTGTCGAAAAAAGTTATTGCAAATCTCCCAAAACATCTTATTTTTGGCCTATCTAGAATAGAGAACTTGTATGGTATGCCACGTGTCCAATATTTCATTTATGCAGTTGAAAATTCTACCACAGATACCATGTTCTGTCTTCTTTCATTTTCAATTGGTCTCACTCGATTTCAATATCGTATGCCTCAGATATGATCTTTTTTCCTTGGAATATTTGTTTTAGACTAGGTTTTGGACTAGTAAAAAAACCTAGATTTCTATGCGAATATATATATGGAACTATAATGGACCAGGATCTTAATTTTGTACTAAATCTATATTGGTCTATTTTAGAAGTAATTTCTTAGCCTCTATCTCTGAATCCTTATATAAAAAACGTTGTAGCGAAAATCCCAAGATGACTCGTTTTGTAGAAGCCAGACCCGAGGAAAGAGCTCTAATACCAAATGTGATGCAACCAAGTCCCATAAATAACATAACAAGAGAAGAAACTAACAAGAAGAGAATAATACATGCCATAATAATGAATAACATAGATAAATATAAATCCTCTTCGAGGGAGGAACCTCCTTACAAATTGTACTAAGCACACAAGATAAGACAAGATACAACGATGACTAAAATGAGAATATCTCCTTCCTATATATAGGAGACCAAGGTGTACAATAACAACTAATAGACCCAAGCTGCCATGAATAATATGTAATACACCACAACATAGGGGGTAATGCACCACCCCATGGGGGGGGATGTGCCCAACATTTAGGGCTTAACAATATCAAGTATCACATATCTTTATACTTGGTGCTAATCATATGAGTGAATGAAATATTATTTTTAAGTGGATGTATATTTGTTGAAGATTGAAGGCCTTGTAATGAGGTTTTAAGGCATTGTAATGAGGTTTGAAGACCCTGTAATGGGGATTGAAGGCTGACCCTTGCTTCCTTGAGTCCATTCAACTAGTCTTGGTTCTTCTGTAGGTAGTGGAGACGAATAGGAAAGTAGGTGGTAGGGGGGATTATTGTGGTTAGAAAATGTTATCTTTCTAAGGAACATATGGGCATGTTTGTGAGAGTTTGAAAGATGTTAGATTTTTTAGGCATGTATGGGAATGTTTGTTATCCTTTTGTAAAGTCATGTACTTATTATGTTTCGAGGATGATGCATTGTTTAAGAGGGAGGGGATTGTAATGCACCGCATGTTAAGCCCCCAGACATATGTAAAATGTTGTAATTGTTTATTATTGTGTAACTAGGTGTTAGGCCAAGGGTCTTTAAGGACCGAGAGGAATTATTATTTTTGTAAATAATCAATTAATAAAAACAACTAGCACATTGGGAAACACAAAAGAATATGGGAGGCCTTGATCCATGGTGTGAGGGGGAATGGGGACATTCCCAATACTTTAGAACTTATTGGACTAAGTTTGTTTATCCTAGTTTGTAATTATGCTTTGGTGACTTTATTAGTTGATGGTCACCCAAACATTTTACAGCAGACCCAACTTTGGTTATTTTAACCTATGTTGGTATTATTTGATCCTAATTCATGACTAGTGGTCCTTCCTTGGTGAATGCACGCTTCTTGGTGATTGGGTGGATTCCACTTGTTGAATGTGCCCCTTTGGTGTTTTTGTTACTCCTTTTTGGAGGTTACACTTGGTTTTGTAATCCCCACTTGCATAAGTGCGCACTCACCAGTTATTTTTAGCCTTTACACCTCAAAAATTGTGTGACTCCTCTTTTGTTATTTCATGAAGGTATATTGGCTTGTGTAACTCCTCCTCTCACTAATTAGAGTTTCTCTTCATGAATGTTGTGTCCCCACATGAATTGGAGTTGAGTGGAGTGGCTTGGAGTTAGTCTCCTTAAAATTCGAGTAACTTGGGAAAAATTAGAGTTAGCTTCTTATGGCTGAGTTAACCCCCTTTGGTTAACTCAAGTTGGCTTACCTTGGTATGATTTGAACCCGTTGGGTTTAAATTGCCTTCTTTGATATATAAATCCTTAGTTTATTTCCTTAGGAAGGGGTTGGTTGGTTGGTTTTTGTTCATGTCATTCTTGTTGAGAGCTTGGTAAGCTTGTGAGCTTGGAAAGCCATGTATGCTCTGTTATGTGTGTGAATCGTGTGCTTTAAGGCACTACGAGATTGTGTTGCATTTGATGTAATCCTGAGAAACTCTGGTGTAGTTCCTCCATTTCCACTACGTGTTTTCATCATGGACTTGCACATAAATCCTTATGGTGAATGACGATGTCCAAAGGGACTTGGGTGGTGAAAGGATTACCATTGCACCTAGTAGAGGGGTGGAGGAGAAAGTTTGTGGTGACAAATAGAGTTGTGGCTTCTCAAATTTATATTTTGAATTATTCTCGAGTGCACCTTTGATTTTGGATCTATAGCCTCAGCCAGGGGGTGTCATGTCAAAGTGAGATCTAGCTTGGCAGTGCCTAAGGCTGGGTGGAACATGGTGCGATTGATTCCAGTTGTGCACTAATAAGATAAGTGATTTATTTTATGTAAATTCATATGTTTATATGATGTTTCCATTGTTTCCACAGTTGAATTGTTTATTGTTAATGTGCATCGTAGATGTATCAATGGTTGGATGTAGATATGATGGTTTAACTGCTTGGAAATTGGTGTATTCTCCTTGTGAGATATGATATTGATGGAAGACTGAAATATGTTTATTCACATGTTATTTGTTGTATCTTACTTTGCAAATTCACCCTCTATGGATGATCATATATGTAGATGAATTTACAGATGAAAATGCTTGGTTTTCAGAACATTGGTTGAAGAGTTCTGCTTAAGAACTTTATTGTACTGAATGATCTAAGTTATTTGTGGGCTATGTCTAATACATGGTTGTAGCTTAATCTGCAAGTGCAACTTCCATGTTTGATCAGACTCGTTATATGTTTCTACAAATAAAATTAGTGAGTTTTGATTACTAGAAAATGGGTTTTTTCTTCTAGGAAGTTGGATTGAAGTGATAGTTTTTATGTATATTTGATTATCTGATGGTTGCATGGATGTACATGAACATGATAATGCAGCCCTGGTGGTTGTAGACTGCCCGATATGGCTATTATGCATTTTATTTGGCACTCATAGTGGGTTTTACAGGGAATCAAATGCTTACCAAATGATCTAGTTGTGAAATTGATAGGAATTTGTAGATATAATCTTCTGTATGAATTAATGGTTGTAGATGGTAGTTGTGCATATGTCATTTTTCGTTATTGAATAGCTATAGGTGTTAGCTTCCGATCTTATTTGACAAGTAATGAAAAACTATTAAAGGAAGTGTCATAGTTTGGATTTACAAAAGTGTCATAATTTACATAATTTAACTGTTGAAATTTATGGCTTGTGGTCGTTTGTAAAGGAGTCTGTAAATCTAATTTATAAATGTTATCTGGCTAATTATGGTAACCCATGAATTTTTAACTAATGCTTATATCCAAGTTTAATAGGCATGCAAATTTGGTTTAATTTCATGCTTGCATGGTCTTGCATCTACATGAGCTTTTGAGAAGATCTTATTTGTATTTTAAAGTGTCCCAATTTATTTTATTAATGGTTGAATGTTTATTTCATTTGGATTGATGGCTTGATGGCCTAGCCTTAGAAACCTTATTTTGTTATGATTTGACTTGATTTAGCCTTCCCCTAGGTTATTTGGTGTCCATGGCCTTGGTTTCGGGGTTGGGTACACTACACCATAGATTGGTACAAAAGAGAGGGCGCTCAGAGATGCAAAGTTGCAATGATCACATTCTCATAAAAACATAAGAGCTTTAAACATGTACATATATATAAATAAAATATAAATATAATTAACAACAAACACATGAAACATACAATAACATAATACTTCTCTAACAATATTTGGAAACACTATATTTTTTGGAAGATTTTACCATCCAATGACAAACTTTTTATCTAGTACAACAACCTCCCCACCCTTTGATTTGATTCATAAATACTGACATGGGCATCTCTCAAAACCCAAACCATAAGCAAATTGTTAGGCAAAATACGAGATAATAGACTCACACCCTTGATAACCATAACTAGATCAAGGAAAATATGAAGCAAAGCCAAAGAACCATATTAGGTCTAATCGTACCCAAGATGGATAATAGACCATGATATCATGGAGTTAATGACAAAGGATGTTTTTTTACATATTTTGATGCATAATATTTCATTGAAGAGTACCTTTTGAGGCATTTCATGATTCTCAAGGTAGAGTTGTGTATTAGAGGAATTTCTCACCACTTGGGGTCATCTCACATTACACGAGGCATTTTTACATATGTCGATGCATGACTCATCATTTTGTGGGCTCTAGGAATCATCTACAATATAAAACACCCCTCGTGAAGAATGACATGTGTCACCTAGAAACCTTCTCACAATGGTCAAAGACTTTTCAATGAAGAAACACCAATCATTTTGAAGGATACATGGGGGTTTTCATATCATGATCAAGGTCACATGTGCAAAGAAGAGGAACGCCCTAGTTGATAATATGACATTCAACATTCATATCACACATGTCATAAAGAAGATTAGAATTTTCGAGGAGAACTCCATTTAGAAACATCTAGATCAACTCCTCTATGTCCTATTTTCGTGAAAGGGAATATACAACAATAACTTAGATTGTCATCAAACCAATGCCAATAGATGCATATGGGCTATGACATTTTTGAAATTTATATGGTCATAATAGAGATTATGATAAATATTGAGTGAGTTATGGTGATTTCGAAACTTCCACCACGAAACCGTGGCCACCTTTGGAAATTTATGATGGAATACTTCATCTTTTCTTAGTTTTATTGTTGTTTTTGGAGGAGGAAGCTACTAGATAGCCATTCTTGAAGAATTCCCAAGCTAAGATGGAGACATGTTGTAGTAAGGAACTACTCAAGCCTTATTTTGTTTATATTTTCATTGTTAATAAGGAGTGCCTAGCTTAAAGGAGACTTCTAAACTCTTTTATGTGTTTTAACATTATTATTTCTAGAAGATTCATAGATCTAGAGGTTAATGGTATTTTATTGTAAAATGTTTGAGGAGAGAATTTATAGAAGGAATAAAACTCTCATTTGAAAATGCATGGTTGGATGAATGAGATTTCCCCTCTAAGCTCAATTGACAATCTCTTGGGGGGGAGAAGTTAAGGGCCAAACTTAATATAAGGTTTCATCATTTCTCCTTTCTATTGCATGGATGACTAGGGTTTTGCAAGGATTTCCATTATATTTTGTTGTTGAAATGATCTTTATACATATACATTATTACTCCAATAAGAGGAAATCAAGGTTGAGATCAAATCCTCCCAACTTGATGTAACCTTCAATAATCGAATAATTTTTCTATTGGAATATTATGGTTATAGTTGTTCATTCAATGCTTAAAGTCTATTGCAACTAAGAAAGAAGATCAAGCGTGTTATGCTATGGTTCCTTGATCTCACAATGAAACTATATTTGAAGATATGATATGTTGTTGGCCAATCATTTAATTACAAGGTTATCACATACAATCTACTTCATATAGGGTTTCATATGTGGTTATTTCTCTATTGTTCATGGTTGCACGTTATTACTTGACATCAATCTCATTGTTGTGAAGGTGCATATCACATAAGGGTTTCCACTCATTATTGTACAATTTGAAATTTTGCTTTGGACTAATTATAGCATAGAAATGTATGCCTTAATTATGTCTTCATCCTCATACTCAAACCTTCTTACTCTATGATCTTGACTCCATTGTCTGATGGATAGACATTGGTTTTGATAGTCCATTATCACTTCATTACCAAAATCTTAAAGTAATTATGCAATTCTAAGTTTTATACCAATATTTGCAAGGATATATTTATAGTCTTATTAGTAAATCCCCTTTTCTTCTATAGAAGTGTCAAAGTACAGCGAGGAGTAGGACCACTATGGTGACAATGGATGGTCTCTTCAAGTTTCCCTAGGGTTTGTTCTTGGTGATTAGACTTATCTTTTCTATAGATATTGGAGGTGATAGGGTACAACTAGAACAAATAAAAGTAATATCTACTTAATCAATCCATAAATTGACATTCTTGTTGACAATGCAGGCTACTCTATCGACCCCAACTTTATTAAAGATACATTTTTTCCTCTTCTTGTGATTGCTACAATAAAGATTAGCACTAGTGCCTATTATGCTACTAAATTCCCTTGCTATTATTTTTGTATGAGAATGGTAGGACCATTGGCCTACCAAACCATGGCTAGTGCATATAAGATGGCTCTCCAAGAATGCTCATAGCAATAATGAGAACTTTGAAATACTAATGAAATAAAACAAAGAATGGAAAGTTGAACCCTTTTCACCATTTCAATAGTCGATTTATAATAAGGTTTTCCTTTCAAATTGTCACACATGCCCTCGTTCCATTTTTTCTTTCCTAGGGAATAATTGTGCTTTATTTCTTAATAACTCATGTGTCTATTGTCATTTATTACATCATTTCTTAAACACTCCATAACGTGACACCTCATTCCCTTTTTTCTTTCCTAGGGAATTATTGTCATTTATTACATCATTTCTTAAATACTCCATAACGAGACGCCTCGTTCCCTTTTTTCTTTCCTAGGGAATCATTGTGCTTTATTTATAAATAACTCATGTGCCTATTGTCATTTATTACATCATTTCTTAAATACTCCACAATAAAGTCTCATAGGGAATAACTTTGAATAATGGGTAATTCCATAGGAGCTCCTATTTATTCTAAAACAACAAAACATACATTTTATTCATGGTCATTTTAATTACCAAGGATCCAAAATCGAGTTATTACATCACATCCACCATAAAACAAATACCAACCTCAATGTAATTTCATTATGAAACAACTAGATGTACTACTCTTGCATGCCATTCTTTGTTTTCCAACTGGCCTCATTGCTTTTGTAATGCCTCCATTGAATATTTATCAGGTTAATGTATCATTTTTAGAGCACCACGACCTTCCTATTGAGGATACACATAAGAACTTCTTGGAACTATGTGTTTAGTTCCACTTAAAGAAAATACCAATAAAAAAATATAATTAAGATTATGAACATATTTCTCTAATAGAAAAACATTAAGAGTAACATGCACTTATTCACATTAACCCTATATCAAACCCACCCAATCCTCTCTAAGATCTCAAACATGTCACAATATTTGAGTTAAAGTTTGGAGAAGTTCCCAAGCTTTAAGGAATTCCTCTCATACTTAAACCTCAAGAACACATGATTTCTAATTTAAAGAATTCCATTTGAAATTAGTGTTCATCTACATGATTTTTTTTTAGTCTTAAACTGCCTTCAAATGTTACTTAATCTTAACATCTTTTTCTTCCATTTCTCAACATATCTAGCCTAATTATAAATTTGTTATTTGGTCATGAAAGTTGAAGAGAGCGTTACACCTTCTTCCACGGGGGCCTTAAACTAACTCATATGAAATGATGCATGAAGACCTATTGTAAGCAAACTCGACAAGTTGGAAGTATTACTACGACTTGGATGGATTGCTAAACTAAACTTTGTGTTTGTATTAGATGCAATCTTCTCAAGAACTCCATGTATGCAAACTATATCATTCACAAAGATTTGGATACTAAAGCCTTAGGAGTGGTACGTACATGAATAAAGTGAGCAACGATGGTGAGTATATCCACAACCATTTGCATGGAATTATGATTCTTGAATCTTAAATCTAGTGCACAAATTTGCAATAAAATCCATACAAATGTATTCTCGCAACTTAATCGAACATTGATGCTTTATCTTCACTTTTTAGTGTTCCAAACATTTAGCAACATAATTTGTTACTTCTTCATGTTTAGCCATAAATATTACATGGGTATTTCTTTCTCGACCTTGCTATAGACTTTTGATATCAAAGATAACCTACATTAGGTACATCACACACCTCCTTCAAAACAAATAACTTAATCTCAACATTGTTGGACACATAAATTATGTCCTTAATACAAGGAAACCTTCTATTGGAACTAAAAAATCTTCATACTTCAATACATATTATATTGTTTTGATTGTGTAGTAACCTTTCTTTATTTTCAATTAGTACTAATCATATGATAAGCTCTAGATTGTGGCTACTTGTGGATACAACTAACATCTTTTTGGACTTGCATCTACCATGTGCCAGGCACACAAAATAATTAAAAATGAAAGTGGAGTGTCCTATCTCAATCATGATATTTTGTTGCCTAAAATGAGCTTATGACAATTTCACTTTTTAAGTGCATCGAACACTTTATTCTCCTTGGCTTTGATACGTTTGAATTCAAAGTCACACTCACTAAGAAATAAAAGCAACACCTTCTTTGTCATGCATTCAAGTGTAGCTATGTGAGTAAGTGTAGCTATGTGAGTAAGTATTTGAGGTTATCATAATCATGACTAAATTCAAATTGCCTATCCATAAGTATTTGTGTACATTGCTTTTAAAAGTGGGTTGTTAAGGCAAACACATTTAAAGGGTTCACCCCCAAGTGCATAAGATCGACTTTAATGTCACAAGAAATGTAACCAAATACACATCCAAGAACTTCTTCCACACGTTGAAGACTCCTTGTATCATAACAAGCCAAATATTTAAACATTTAGAACACCATGACATAAATTAAACTACAAACAACACATGGCAACGCATGCAAAAGTGGATTTCATATCCATCACATAGTGTCAATACTAAATAAACAAAAACTCCAAAAGCCGGCTTGCAAAGTCAAAGAGAACGATACAAATAACATAAAAAAATTATAGTCAAATAAATCCCACTATCTAACACATCACATGTTATTAAAGCATTACCAACGTGTACATCTCATCCTACACCATTCAAAATGTGTTGTTTAATTGACCACATAAGATAACTAATATGATGAACACAAAATTGAGATGGATTATCATTCCAAATCGATACAAATGTGAACCTACAATAAATCTAATCAACCTTAAAATTAGCCAATCACATCACAATGCCTTTTACTAAAAAAACACAAACTTCTAATTAACTAAATATTCAATAATAAATATATTTATAAAAAAAACCCACTTAAAAAAAATCAATAACAGTGTTTATACAACCCAATTTCTAACAAGAAATGGATAAAAAAGATGGTAAATGCTCACTTCAAATATTCCAAGTATAACCCTACAAGGTGCACTAAAAATCAAATCTAAATGAGATGTGAAACAATCATGGATCACAACCCATAAAACATTTTATTAAGAAAACATGAAAAATGTGAAAGTATACACTAACAAAATATAACCCGAGCCCTCCATGCACGGTTTTGTCTAAAATTATGACCTTCAATAATGAAGTTTTGATGAAAAATTAACTCTTCAATAATAAAGCTTTAATTAAAACAATACTCTTCTATAATGAAATTTTAAGTTTTGTAAATTCTCTCTGCATATTTTAAATGGATTATAAATTTAATCAACAACTTATTGTGCTACAAATTACAATATATAAAACTATATGCTAATATTAATTTAAGAAAGTTTTTGGGTATTTTATTATATTGAAACTCATATTTTTTCAACACAACCAATAAGTTATGAATATTTATGAATATTGAAGAATCATTATAAGTAGTTTAATTGACTTAAAAAAAAATTGGTTTAATGATGTTAAAGATTAAAGAAATTTTTTTATTTATATTTAGTTTTCATTATTCTTTATTTGTTAAATTTTGTTTTCCTTTATATATATTTACTTTTCATTATTTTGGATTCCTTAGTTGAGTTTTTATAGAATAGTGGAAATGTTAATTGACTTATAAAATATTAAGAGATGGGTGAATAATTTATTTGACTTTAAAAAATTGATTGATTTAATTATGAAAGATAAAAAAGATTTCTCAATTTCATAATACACGTCTTTTTTTTAAAGTTGGATGCTAATCTATTAAGAAGAAAAAATAATGGTACATAGGAAGTTACACTGCAAAGATGCACACATGCTCATGAAGAGCAGCCATAGAAGTTCATAGAGGACTTGGATCCTCTCTCCAAGAGGGAAAATAGGTCCGCAAAACTGGAACTCTCCCTCTAGGAGGGAAAACATGCCCAAAAGATAAACATATACAAAACTCACTTGTTCTTGGAAGGACCACACTATCAGAATCCAAGTTTCTTGAGCTAGAAGCAAGAAAAAACCTGGGTATGGCTTACAGAGCCACATATAGCCAAAATAAAACATGAAAACCTGATTATGGTTTGTAGAAGGGTTCCTCCACAATGGGGCAGCCAAAGCTTGCGGAGGTTGGCTATGCTGGCTCGTTTGGCGCATCTGCGGGATCGTCATTGGAAGTGTTCATCTCCTCATTGCGCCTCGTTGGTACCTGCAGGGGGCTTCTTAGAGGGGAGAGGGACAACCTTTTTAGCCAAGACTGGGTTGGAAGTGAATTTGCCCGCCGGGATAGTGGAAGCTCGGTTCTGTGGAGGAGGAATGGAGGTGGATGGAGGGGCTGGGGTGGAGCTTGCAGGAGCAGTTGCTGTGGGTGGAACCATTGGAGGAGCCAACGGTGGGGGCTGCGCTGGAGGCTCAGGGGGGACCCCGGGGGGGGGGGGGGGGGGGGGGGGGGG